>CM019155.1:147087788-147133396 GCA_009733165.1 Naja naja
GGAAGGAAGGAAGGAGAGGGAGGGAGGGACGGGAGGGAAGGAAGGAAGGTAGTTTGCTTTATGGGTGAAAAAAACACAATATCCTGCAATAACACTTCAAACTTCCATAAGTTTATTCAAACCTGCAGTTAACTTCACAGAACTTTGGGATCTAAGTAGAGATTGCCAAGCTCGATCATTTGGGAATGCAGTATTTCTCAATCTTGGCAACTTTAGGATGTGATTTCAATTCTCAGAATTACAGAGTCTTTAAAAATCCCAGCAATTCTGGGAGCTGAAGTCCACATATCTTAAAAAAGGTATTAAGATTGAGAAAAACTAGGAAGGCAACACTGCCCTTCTGGACTTTGCCATCCTGGGGGCAAAAAAGAACATTTTCTAAGAGTTCTCCAATTTGGCCCAATCCTAGTTGTAAACCTGCAGGATCATAACTGATATAAACCCACTGATTTCACCAACTCAAAACTCTGCTTACTTGTAGGAAGATTTCACAATTCTGGCCCTTTCCTAAACTTATTCTGCCCTCTCAGCGACCAGCTCAGAAGCAGCAAGCTTTTTAGTAGCTCAGCACAAGAAATGTACCTTTTCTTTCTTGTTACCCTTTCTTTACCACGCCTTCCCTGTTTCTCCTTCTTTTTGCTTCTGTATTTTTGTGTATGCTATATCATAGTTCCCCAACCTTTCTGGGTTGGTGGCCCAAAGTTGGGGGGGGGAGGGAGAAAAGGGGATGATTTTGTGGGGGGGACAGGCATGTGTTTGTGATGCTCATGCGAGTGGGGCCACAACAAGCCTGCACATTGCACAAGTGGGGTTGTGTGTGCATGACATGCACACACCAGCCAACCACTCATAAGGCCCAGATGTGAATAGGCCACAGATTGGTAGTGGGCCACGGCTCACAAGTGTAGGGACCCCTGTGTTATAGCACGAATTAATAAAATTGTTATAAACAAGAGAAATCTAATTTGTAACAAGACCTACCTGCAGATCAGAGCACGAATTGATGCTGATATTAGACGAACAGAACAAGGCATTTCAAATACCTTCCTAAAACAAATTCAAGACAGGCCAGGAAGCCTTCAAAACAGTGGTTCTCAATCTTTTCTTCACCATGGACCCCCTTTAAATACCTTTTGTGGCCATGGACCCCCCCAAGACTTAAGATTTAAATTGTAACACTTCTTCAAAAGCCTCTGTGGACCCCGAGACGACATGGCGGCCCACAGGTTGAAAACCACTGCTCCAAAATATTGTAAGCAGAAGGAATCAATCTGTTCATTTCTGCATCTTTCACAGAACCTTTTTAACAGATACACCATTGAATTTCAGCTGCCAATGCATGTCTTCTCTCCTGTCAACCCACCTTTCTTTCCTTGAACTTTCTCTTTCCCACTGGGAAAACGGTGCCTGAAGGCCTCCCAAAAGAGAGCCAAGCCACCTACCACAGCAATGCTACAAATGTTATTTTGAATAAAGAGATTGCTATCATTTGCAAGTTGCTGTATAAGTGTGTGGGAGTTCCTAAAAAGCTTATTTCAATTTCCAAGGGCAAACCCTTTACATTCCTCCTTCCACTAAGTCTCAAGACTGCTCATCCTTCTTTCTAAGGTAAGAATATAACCGGATAACTGTTATGGAACTCTGCCCTAGATATTATCAGCAACTGTACATTTTACTCTGATGGTTTTTTCCACTCTGTGTTACCTATGAAAGGATTCAGTTGCTACTTATTCTAAAATAAAGGGAAATTTACTGGAATGTAAGTGGGAAATTCACCTTTCCATCTCCTAACAATTTAACCAAGCCCAATTTTTTTTAAAAAAACCATGACAATATCTAGCAATGAAGACAATACATATTGGAAAGTACAGCAAAAGATACTCATTTTTTTCTTCATAATGCCCTATTTTGTTTTTTACAATGAGAGCTCTGAAAGTACATACTGTACATTCTACTGAAAAAGCAAACACTACAAATGGGTTTTAAAATTTTCCAATGGGCAGGCACGGGGACCGCAATTTTTTTTAACTTACAGGCTCATAAACACAGAGGTTCACCATTGGTTTAAATCATGTAAATTGTGGAAAACTGACAAAAATGTGATGTGGATTATTGAAATCAGCCACCTGTAGTTCTTTGCATATAGTAAGACCCCCCCACAGACACAAGAAGCCTATTGAAATGCCAGGGCATCCATCATAGCTTTATCCAAAGAAGGCATTACATTCAGATTTATTGACTTAAAACTCCAAAATGCAAAGAAGCTTCTCTTCCTATTTTCATGCTGCAAACACTCATGGTTATTTTATACTTTGCAAAATTCCAAACTGCCAAATTTTAAGGTCTGGGAAAGTAATAATAAAAGCAAGTACACTCTAAAAACACATTAACAGCCTTGATTTCCAATAGATCAGAAATATTTCCAACACTTCTGGAAAAAAAAGCTGGAAACTCGTAAACGTCCAATACTTATTAAAATTTCATCTTGCTACCTCCCTTCCCCCAAGATCTTTTTGCTCCAACTTCCAGGTTAAGAACGAGATCCAAAACCAAAACAACAGATTTTATAAGCCAGTATTATAACACATTCATCCAAGTCCACTGAGATGATGATGATGATGATTCTGAAGTGTCCAAATTACTGCCCTTGGCTCATGGAACTTATTTTACTAGAGCATATCCACACAACTTCTTTGTTTACTAGGCTTTGTTTGAGGAAGTCACACATGCATTCAAGCCCAGATAATCTCACACCACAAGCTTTTTCTAACAAGACACGAGATTCTAGATTTCTGAAAGCAAGCAAACAGGATTGAAGCCCATTTCATTTTCCTGCCCTAAGTAATTTCCATGCCTTTAGACTCTTATTCCATGTCAAGCTTACTGAAGAGTCCACTTCACTCATTATCCAAGTAAAGAAAAACAATGACATAAATACAACTTCACGGGCTCTGCAAAGATGACACCTAACCACCGTTCTGGGCATAAGCACAGCACAATCAGGGCAAATTTTACTTTGTTAAGATCTCAAATTCTCTGGAAATAAGTGTCTATGGAGATTCTCAGTCATCCAGGTCATGGTTGTCTCAAAGGTGGTTTTTTTAAAAGGCAACTGGATTATGGGGTTTTTTTTTCCTCGAGGAAGTTTTATCAGGAAATAATTCATCTGGAAATAAGCTCCATTAAGCAAAATGTACTCACTTTGAGCAAACTTGCAACTGAAGACCTCAAGCAAAGACCAGACCAAGGAACAACTGTTCAACAAGGCAAGGCAAGGCCATGCTGAATAACCATTTCAGAATAGTCTAGGGCAGTGGTTCTTAACCTGTGGTCCATGGACCCCTGGGGGACCATAATGTCATCACAGAGGGAGTGGAAAAGCTTGAACAAATGTTATGATTTAAATCTTGCGTTAAATGTTAGGGTCTGTGGCCACAAAAAGTATGTATACTGGGTCCGTGGTGAAAAGTTTGGGAACCGCTGGTCTAGGGCAATGTTTCTCTATTTCAGTGACTTTAAGATGGGTGACTTCAACTCCCAGAATTTCCCAGCCAGCACACATACACATATATACACACACACACACATACATACAGTGTGTATTTACACAGAGCAGTCTCTATTTGTGTGGTAGTGTATCTGTATGTTTGTATGTTTTTGCATGTGCATGTGTACACACACACACACGCACACATATACATAAATATATATGTATCCAGCATATTTAGTCCACCCATCATAAAGATGCCAAGGTGGAGAAACACTGGTCTAAGGTCCCCTGTCTGAGCAGCGGGTTGGACTAGAAGACCTCCAAGGTCCCTTCCAACACTGTCATTCATTCTGAATTTTCCTCCTGTTTTAGCATCTCTCCCTCTCTCCCGCCAGCAGATTTCTATCCCATTTTCCTCAACCCTCAGCCTCAAAAGGGCTGTGGCTTCTTCCTTATCCCATTGTTTCTCAACCATAGCCCCCTGAAAATGGGTGGACTTCAACTCCCAGAATTCCCCAGCCAGCTATACAGGTTGGGGGAATACTGGGGGTTGGAAGTCCACTCATTTTCAGGGGGCTATGGTTGAGAAATGCTGTCTTAGCCGATGGGCCCCCCCAATGATGGCACCTACCTCTCCTTCCTCACTCCCGCAGTATCCTGGATCTCTCCCTGGAGGCCTGCCTCGCCCCAACTATAAAGGCAACGAACCAGCACACCTGTGGGTAGAAAAGCAGCGCCACATGGATCAGGGAACCTTCTCCGCCATGTTCCTCGTCCAAAGGCTCCCTCTCGTCACCTACCTACCCCACACCTCCAGCTGCGCCCCTCCCTCCCACCGGTCCTTCCCACCCAAAAACACACTTCCGGTAAGAATGGCCTAAGCTAAAGGGCACCCCGGGAGCCAGACCACGCCCCTCGCCCCGAAGCCACGCCCCTTTCGCCCGCTGCGCCTCTTCTTCCCCCTTTTGGAGCCCTCGTGGGAATTCTAAGCCCCCCTCCCGTTTGACGTCACCGCCCACGGCGTGACGTCACCGCCGCTACCCGTTCGATGCCATGACCGCCTCAAACCAGGTTGTTTTGGGTTCTTTTTCGTCCTCACTCACCCACCTCCCCCTCCCCTTTGGCCGGTAGACCCGGAGGTTTTTTCCCGTCCAGTTGCCCTCCGAAGCGCTTCGAGCCCTCCTCAGACGCAGTCGCAAACAAGCAGGAACAGCAGCGATTCTAAGATGGCGTCGAACTCTGCTTCCCTCCAGGATCGTACCCCTCCTTTCTCCTTCGGCTCGCGGGTGGAGGGGCGGTGCAGCACGCGTGCGCAGGAGTGTCGTTCCCGCGGATTGGCTGAAAGCGTGAGGAGGAAAGATGAAGCGTGTCAAAAAAACGGGGTGGGTCCTGATGGGAAGAGCCGCACGGCGATTGGGTGGTTTCCGTCGGGGAGGCGGCCTTCTGTAGTGACGTTCCCGCTGATTCGCTAAGGGGCTCAGAAAAGCGTATTGAGGTAATTTTTTTGCTTTACTTCCCTCGCACGCAAGAGAACCAATGGTGCTGAAGGGGTTTCCTAGTAGCCAATTGGACTGGGGGAAAAATAAATAAACTGTCGGGGCGGCTTATTGGCTGGATGAGCGGAAAAAACGTCAAAGTGTATGCAGTACGCAAATATCATTGGGCTACGGCGCGGGGCAGAATGGAACGAAAGCGTCCTCCCATCCGAGGCTTGCCCTGATTGGATAAGCCCTTCACGTTACAAACAAAGGCCCTGATTGGTGCTTTAATCGCCGAGTCCGTAGGGGAAGCGACTTACTGGGAAGGTCAAAGGCCGCGAAGCTTCTGTACCAAAGGAAAGAGGAGGAGGAGCCACGCAGTTACCACGGCAACAGCGGCCTAGTCTCCGGCCTGAGGCCTAGCGAGTTGGTCGCCTCGCCCAGTTGCCCAGCAAGGAGCCACAATAGGCGGTCTTTGTCTCACCGGGACAAAGGCCGCCTATTGTGGCTACGACTTATTAAGCCTGGGCCCAGTTCCTGAGGGAGACCGTTATTTGATGAAAGAAAGACGGCTGCCAACAGGGCCGCCTCAGTTAATCCTGGTTCAAATTGGGAGCCGTGATTCTTCACGTAGCCAGCCCACCCTTTAGGCTTTTAGGGATGATGAAAGTAAAACCACTCCCTTCTTTGTGCCCAGGATACAGTTCAAGGACATCTTTCAACAATGACAGCAAGCCTGCTTAATTTCAGGCTAGTTAACAGCCTTGACTGCCCCCATTTTGCACCTTCTGGATACTCAAGGGAAGCCCCCACATACTGTCCACTGCAGTAGTCAAGCTGCAGGGCAACTACTGAAAGGACTCAAAAGATTAGAATTAGGAAAGTTTGTTAAAAGTTTAAAGAGATTCTTCAGGTTGTCCCAAAGGTGCTTTTTTCAGGAAGCAACTGGACTTTTTTTTTCTTCTTTTAAGTTGTTTCACTTCTCATCCAAGAATCTTCTTCAGCTGTCCCCAACACTCCAGTCAGAGCTGAAGAAGCTTCTTGGATGAGAAGCGAAACTTCTTCAAAGAAAAAACAAAGTCCAGTTGCCTCCTGAAAAAGCACCTTTGGGACAATCCTGACCTGGATGTCTGAGAATCTCTACAGATTTTTACTGAAAGGACTCAAGATTGGAATTAGGAAAGTTTGTTAAACTTTCATTGTCATTGCTTTTCAAAAAAGAAAAATCTTGGGATAATAAAGTACTTAGGAGCCTCATTTTATATTTAGGCCAAACTCTTAGAATGTATGTGCTTAACAAAAAAATGATTCTAGATGTTGCATTCACCTGATCTTGATTATACCAAAAAATATTATTCATTCATGGCCCTCCAAATAGAACAGCCTCTTATTCTTCAATGTCATCCGGTCCTTCATCCAAACCAGACAAAAAGCCATCAAAGTATAATTTTAAATCTGGTAGGCAATTCAAATCTTCCTCTCTCTTTTTTCATCCCATAATAACTTATGAAAGACTCAGGTTGGAATTTGGAACGTTTGTTAAAGGAATTGCTGACAACAGAAAGTTGCAGCTGCGATGAGTGTGACAACTGCCTAAGCAACAAGAAAGCGACAAGTCAGAAGGACATGCTGGAAGGATGCTAAGGGACATATAGATATATAAACTTTGATAACTTCTAGCTTATTATAATGGTAAAAGATGCACTTCTTTTGATAAGAAAGCTTGTTAACATAAACGTGATGTATGATGTATGAAGGAGAGTAAAGTAGAAGAATCCAATGAAAAAACCGTGTTGGAAAGAACCAATGTGTGATTGTTAGGGTGTTAACTTCCTTAATCATAACTCTATAAAATTTGTGCTTGTGCATCGTTCGAGGTCTTGGCTTCTTTAGCTGCCGAGACCCTTTTGCTAGAGTACTCCAATAAAAGAAGCTGGAAAAGCCATTCCTTGTTTCATGTATTGGCTTTGGCGCCAGGCTAGGACCCATTTTGGGTATAACATACTGGTAGGATATAGACAGTCCTCAACTTAACGATAGTTCATTTAATGACCATTCAAAGTTACAATGTTACTGAAAAAAGTGACTTACGATCGCTTTTCAAAGTTACGACCATTGCAGCATCCTCATAGTCATGGTATCAAAATTCAGACCTTTGGCAGCTGGCTCATATTTATGACGGTGGCAGGGTCCTGGGATGATGGACACATTTTGTGACCTTTTGACAAGCAAAGTCAATGGGGTACCCAGATTAATTTAACAACCAGGTTAATAACTTACCAACTGCAGTGATTCACTTAAGAACTGTAGCAAGAAAAATCATAAAATGGGTTATGTCTCACTTAACCAACGTTTCACTTAACACCACAAAATTTTGAGCTCAATTTTGGTTGTGAATTGAGGACTGCCTGTAAGCATCTCTCTGAACATGAGGTTTTTGATAATGGAATGTATGGATAGTCTTGAACGTTACAACCATAGTTGGGACTGGGACTTAGGTTGCTAAGCAATGCAGTCATTGAGTTGCATCTAGTTTTGTGACCTTTGTGGCACGTCATTAAGTGAGTCTAGCAGGGGTGGGATTCAGTTTTTTTAACAACCAGTTCTGCGGGTGTGGCTTAGTTGGTGGGTGTGGCTTAGTGGTCATGTGACTGGGTGGGCATGGCCAACTCAACATCACTCATGTCAAGGGGCGCTTCTCGCCTGGCCTCTAATGACAGTGGGGATGCTGCAATGGTCATAAGTGTGAAAAATGGTCATAAGTCATTTTTTCAGTGCCATTGTAACTTTGAATAGTCACTAAATGAATTGTTGTAAGTCAAGGATTACCTGTACAAAAATACAAAAAGCTTCTTTGCTTGCAAAAAGCTGCCCTAAATACCAATCATTAGATTAAAAATACCTGCAAGCCAAAGTTACAAATCAGGCAGGGTGCCAGAGCACCTTGAGGAATGAAAATAGTTAAAATGCAGTGATAACTACCATCTCTTGCTCATAAAGTGAAACCCTTTAGCAGAGAGGTCATTTAAGCTCTCCAGAAAAAGCACACTCAGGAAAAGCAATCCTTAGATCCATTTGCACCACTTAAAGATATCAGCTGGACTCGCTCACCTCACAAGATATCCTAAGGAAATCATCCAGATTTAAGGAAAGGTCACATGCCCCCCAGAAAGGCAGTACAAAAAAAAAAGTGCCAAGCTTGCATCCTGCCTCTTGGAAGTATACCTCAAAAGGACAGTGCCAGACAGTACTAAAGCAGTAAGGAAGACCCCCTCCCCAGATAGAAAAAGAAATCATGAGGCAGGAAAAAATTCAAACACAATACAAATAATTAAATCACAACAGTAGCTGTTGCTTGTTGAAGCTGAATATGGAAAATTATCCCAATAAACACAGGATTAAACATCACCAAGCACAGAATTAACCTTCACCAAAAACCAGTTTTAGACCAAAACTCAGAAAGGGTATGTAAATTCACGTTTGAATGTAAATCTTTCTAGCTAGTCAAGAAGCCTTGCTGAATGTCACTCATCTTGGTTCCCTGTCACTAAAAGCTTTGCTTCACCATTCAATTATTTCTTCAAAGTGCTGATTGTCCAGGGAAGTATTTCCTCCCAACAGCAGTGTAAAAATCTTAAAACAACCCTTTCTCTTTAAGAAAGCCAAGCCTCAGAATGCGTAATGGCAAGAATGAGGGTGGAAAAAAACAAAAGGAGACTGCTTCTAACTACCGGTTCTCCGAACTGCTTAGAAAGTTAACAAGGGGTTCTATAGAACCAACAGAACCAGTAGAATCCCACCCCTAGAGTCCAGCCTCCTGCATTGACTTTGCTTGTCGGAAGGTTGCAAACAGGATGCTGCAACTGTCATAAATACATACTGGTTGCCAAGTGCTAAATTTTGATCCCGTGGTCACGAGGACCCAGTGCCAATCATAAGTGTGAGGACCATTCATCACTTTTTTCCATCATTGTCGTAACTTAGAATAGTTGGTAAACACATGGTCCTAAGTCAAGGACTATCTATATGGAAGAGTTTAATAAAGATGCCCAAATGAACTTCTGGGGACCGCAGCATCCGTTAGAAAACCTGTACAGCTTTTTCCTTCAAAAGAAAATGCTGCTCCAAGTCCTTGTTTCTCTGGGGCAGCAGCGACAGAGACACATTTCCACAATTTTATTAAAATTTCACTGACCGAAAAACATGATCGAGGCAGGTGGAAGCAGCCAAGCCAAAGAGACTGCCCCAACCTGCACCCAGGAAATGTTGAAGACTTGGGTGACTCTGCGTAGAAAAATCAAGTCTTTCTCTCTTGTCCGAGTGCAAAACGGAAGAAACTTCCTTGTGTGCCTCGGTGCCGGAGTGACGGGGGGATGGACTGAACTCCTGCTCACAGTCCAATGGTGTAGGAACGTCCGGTGATGTTGTGGATGACCGAACACTTCGGGGAAACCACAGCCCACTCGTACCACACTTTCTTAGAGTTGCTGCAACGCCAGAAAGCCACTTGGATCTTCTCACCCGCCTGCACGCTCATGGGTTGCTGTGGGGGGGAAGGGGGACACCATTAATAACAACAGAATCATTCTAAATATTAACTCCCGCCCCCAGAGTCAGTGTTGTGGTTAGCCGGCAGCAGGTGCGGACGGCTGAGGAGAGCGAGGACTCAGATGAGGGGCGAGGACAATTGGGGACTGCTGCCTTCAGAGATTGTGAGGGCTGGCAACAGTGAAGAGCAGGTTTCCAAGAAGCCTGTGCTAAGTGCGCGTGCGCGCAGGATTGCTCACAGGAAAGAGCAGCTACAACAACATGGGCAACTCGGGAGTAAGGCTGCAAGGTAATGGCCCCTCTTTCAAGAAGATAAAAGCCAGCTGTGAAACAAATGTTCTTTGCAGAAGGCAAAGACGTTTTGAAACTCCAGCCTTGTGGACATTCCAGTATCCTGAGTTTGTATTTGAAGATTCTTGTACTGTAAATTATTTCTTGTCTGTTATCTTTTGGCAAGTCTTGCACAGTTTGGCAAGGCTTGTGCTTATCACAGCTAATTATTTTGCAGAAGCATTAAAAGGTTTCTGTTCCCTTTGGATTGTGTTTGATTTGTTGGAAAAGGGCATAGGTCAGAACAGTCAGTCACGCCAGCATATTTCCATACAGGAGCAGAGATGTAATAGGAACACGAATATTTTTAAATTATCTGATGAACACCTAATTCTCACAGTGCTGTCTAATTTACTCACGTAGTATTATTATTTATCGTACTTATCTTTTTTACTAGAGCATTATTGGTGGTATTATTATAATCTCTTTTATTAATTAAACAAGAAACTCCGTCAATGCTTAAAAATGTATAATAAATACCATTGACCGGTGCTGATGGTTAATATGGGTTGCTGCCAGCATTTTTCAGTGTAAACCAAGTATATTATTAGTATTAGTATTAATAGTATTAGTATAGTAGTAGTATTAATAGTAGTATTAGTATTATCATTATTGTTCTTGTTGCTGTTTTGTTATTGTTAGTTGTTATTTATTGTTCTTTTATTCATTAAACATGAAACTCAGTCAACTGAACAATTAAAAATGTATCTGTAAATGTATCTGTAAATAATGTATTCTGTAAATATTGCATAACTTTTTCTTCTTGAGTATTCTCTTGAAAATAGTTTTCCATAGTAATCTTGTATAATTTTTTTCTTTCCTCATTTCCATAGCAAACATGTCCTTCTTCATTTATTAATTGATTAATCCTTCTTGATTCCCTTTCCTTTCTCAGTTTATAGGCTAGCCATCTGCCTGGTTCGTTTGCATCTTCAAAGAAATTCTGTTTAGCATTTTTAATTTTTTGTGCTAGTTCCTCTTTTTTCCATTATTCCCATTTTATGTTTAATTATATCCATTTTATTCTTAATGTCTTTTTTTTTGCGGGAACTTCTTCTTTTTCCAGTCTTTCATAGTCATCCTCCAAAGTTTTAAAAGTCTTTTTCTGTTTTATATTTCTTTTCCTTGTATAGTCAATTATCAAACCTCTTGTGTAGGCCTTCATCGTGTCCCAGAGATTCTGTAAAGAAGTATCCTCTTTTCTATTTTCTTTAAAAAAGAAAACCAATTCTTTCTCTATTTTCTGTTTGAAGTCTTTTTCCTTTAGTATCGTATTATTTAAAGTCCATCTAGATCTCCTCTTATATCCTTTCCAAATAACTGTCATTGGATTGTGGTCTGCCCAAGTGCTTGTTTCTATTTCAATTTCTCGTATGTTAGTAAGTAGTTCTGCTGACATCCATATCATATCAATTCTAGACCATGATGCATGTCTGTTTGAGTAAAAAGTATATTGCTTACTTTCCACATTTCTCTCTCTCCATGTATCTTTTAAGTTTAATTCTTCTATCATTCGAAAGAAAGATTTGGTAAATCTTTCTAGCTTTCTTTGTTGATTTCTGTGTTTTATAGTCCAACCGATCATTAATTATTCCATTAAGATCTCCCATCATACAAATATTAACATAGTCCAATTCAATTATTTTCATATGTAATTTCCTATAGAATTCTTCTTGATTATCATTTGGAGCATAAATTGCTATTAAAAGTGTTTTGACATTATTGTCCATTATTTCCACCATCAAAATCCTTCTGTCGTTATCTGTATAAATTAATTCTGCCACAATTGTATCGCTAATATATAAGATCACGCCTCTTTTTTTTATTGTGTCAGCGACATGAATAATTTCCTAATTTTTTCAATATATATTCATGTTGTTTTTTAATATGTACTTCTTGTAAACAGATTATATCAAATTTTAATTTCTCTAATTTATGAAATACTTTTCTTCTTTTAGCAGCCAAATTAAGTCCATTTATGTTAATCGATCAATTTCCTTTCATCCATGTTAAGCTTTATAAGAGGGTTTTATTGCTCTAGTGGATCTTAGTTCTCATTGCTCTCTGGGTACACCACCTACTGCACCTTCTTCTTTTCTTTTTCAATTACTGCTATACACTCCTCTTGAAATTCAATTAGTGACTCTTCTTTCTTCTTCCTCCTTTCCTCTAAAATATTCTAAGTAGAATAACTCCGCTTTTCCAACTGTGTCGATTCTGTGTCTTTGTTCCTGCCAAGTGAACAAGAGGCCTTCTGGCATCAACCATCTATAGTTTATTCCTCTTTTAAGTAACTCTTTAGTCAAAATGTATATTCTCTCTCATCTCTCTTACTCTTCTTGGTACTTGTTTCAGCACCACAATTTCTTTGTACTTTAATGTTTTCTCTCTTGCCACCTGTAGTATCTGTGTTTGGATTATCTTCTTAGAAAATCTAATATGTACTTCTCTTGGTAACCTGTTTCTCATTGCATATCTTGTTTCTCATTGCATATCATGGAACACTTCATCCATCCCATCCATCACCTTCTCTTTGGTTATCTCTAACGCTTCTGCCAGTATTTCTGTCATTATTTCAGCAAGATTTTCACCTTTTCCTTCTTCCACATTTTGAAATCTCAAATAAAATTCTGATTTATCGATTTCCCATCCCAATGGTTCAATCCTGCCCTTCTCGACATCGCTCAATCGAGTATCAATATCTCCAATTTTCTTATCTCTTTGTATATCTTCTTCTTCAATTTTTTTGAATCTGTCTTCATATTTCATCATCATCTGTTGAATATTTTCCACTTTCTCACCTGTCTTTTCAATTTTTTGCTCAATCTTCTGAATTCCTTGCATGATCATCTGCAATGTCACTTCCTTCTCTTTCTCTTTCTCCTGTTGTAACATTGTCTGTATAGATCGTTGTCCTCCAGATGGTGAGGAGGTTGAAGAAGCTGGGGCTGTTATCTTTCTACTCATCTTGTAATGCTTATCTGTGAAGAAAGAGAGAAAAAGAAAAAAGGGAGAAAAAAGAACAAGGGCAAGCAGTTGCCACTCCAAAAAGAAAAAGAGAAAAAAATCTTCAGGCACTTGTATACCTTAATCCAATTTGTTGCAATAAGATATAAAAAATAAAAATAAAAAAAAGCAAGAGAAGATATGGAAAAAGGATAAAAGGTTTTTCTTTTTAAAAAAGAGGATAAGGGAAGAAAAATAAAATCAAAAAGAAAAAAGAGAAAGAAAAAATAGTCTATGTATTTCTCTTAATAAAAGAAACAAAAAGCAAAACTAAGAAATTTACATTCTAGTTCCTGGTTTGAAAAATCAAAATCCAAATTAAAAAAAACCAACTAGAGAGGGAAGTAGAAAAGAAGGCAAAAAGTAACAAAATTCTAATGTAAAGCAAGCCTCTGCCACTAAATATCCAAGGCTCTTTGATAAATCAGCTCAAAGTTTCCAGTTCAGTGTTTTCAAGGTCACTTCAATTTTTTCTTTCCACTTCAACTCCAGACTCCAGCTATCTATAGTTTCACAGATGAGCACCTGTGTAAACAAACTGCCATGCTCATCCAACTATCTTTTCCAGTGCAAAGCTCAGAGTCCTTGAGTATAACACGAATACATAAACAAGTAAAAGAAAAAAAAAACAATGTATCCAAGCCTCTAGGCAGTGCTACTTATTTTCCTTCACTTTCACTTCCCCTCATACATCCAAAGCCAGGAACATAAAAAAAAGTAAAATTTTTTTTTAAAAAAAATAAATCTCAAATCAGAAATAAGAGTCTTAATCAAAACAAACTTTCAAGAGGATTGTTAAAAAGAAATAAAAACAGAAATAGAAAATTTAAAAGGACCAGTCCAGTTTAAAATTAAGAAGCTTTACCAAGTTCAAAATTCCAATAAAAGGGAAAAGAAAAGAAAACTTTCACTTTAACTAGCTTAATCTCGCTGCTTAAACTCTTTTCTCTTCACTTTTAATTCCACTTTAAGTCTTTCAGGGTGTTCTTTTCAAGAAATAGTAAGTAAAAGTTCATCTCACCAAACTGACACACTTTCTTTCAATCTGTCCCAGCTTCAGCAGCTTGAATGGCTGCCTCTCCGCCACTGGCAAAAAGGGCTTTTCTTGGATCAACCAGGGACTTCGCGATATCCCTGGGATCAGCAGGACATGCCCTTATCGATCACTGTCTCTACGGGACAGTTTAGGTCCAACAGGACCAACCAGCAGCTGAGATATCAACGGCAATCTTAGAGAATTAAGATCGCACATCGTACCGCCACGACGCCAGCTCCCCCTCAGCGCCAATTGTTTTCAAGTGCTTGCCTAGGTCTTTAGGCACAGCACCCAGTGTGCCGAGTACCACTGGAACCACCTGCACTGGTTTATGCCAGAGTCTCTGCTATTCGATTCTCAAGTCCTGATATCTGGTGACTTTTTCAAGTTGTTTCTCGTCGATTCTGCTATCACCAGGTATGGCAATGTCGACAATCCACACTTTTTTCTTCACCACAATTGTGATATCCGGGGTATTGTGTTCCAAAACTTTGTCAGTCTGTATTCGGAAGTCCCACAGTAGTTTTGCATGCTCATTTTCGACCACTTTTTCAGGCTTATGATCCCACCAGTTCTTTGCTACAGGCAGATGGTAGTTGTGACACAAGTTCCAGTGGACCATCTGAGTGACTGTGTTGTGACGTTGTCTGTAGTCAGACTGAGCGATTGTCTTGCAACAGCTCAGTATGTGATCGATGGTTTCGTCTGCTTCTTTGCAGAGTCTGCATTTGGGGTCATCAGCAGATTTTTCTATTCTGGCTTTGATAGCATTCGTTCTGATGGCTTGTTCTTGGGCTGCAAGAATCAGGCCTTCTGTTTCTTTCTTCAGTGTTCCGTTGGTCAGCCATAACCAGGTCTTTTCCTTATCTACTTTTCCTTGGATCTTTTCAAGGAACTGCCCATGCAGTGCTTTGTTACACCAGCTGTCAGCCCGAGTTTGCATTGCTGTTTTCCTATATATATATATATATATTTTAATTACATTTATATGCTTCTCCGAAGACTCAGGGCTTACAATTTTTGGGATACAACCCAGTGTGCTCAGCAATAGCCTTCATTCCATTGTATATGCCTGCTTATTACTAAGCGGCATTTTTACAAGGTCAGCTAATTGCCCCCAACAATCTTGGGTCCTCAATTTACCTACCCCGAGAGGATGGAAGGCTGAGTCAACCTTGAGCCTGGTGGGATTCGAGCCTACAGTAATTGTAGACAGCTGGATCTTAAGAGCAGGCATTTACAGCCTGAGCCACCAAGGCTCTTGATATTATATATTGATTCTTGGTTTGCTGCACTATGAGCAGCTTCCTCTTGTTGACCTCCATCAAAGCTGGTTCAACACTGTCTTTCCCCACAGGGTGCCGCCTTGATGTGGCGGGAGGCTTAACTGCTGCAATGAAGCTCTAGAGCTGTGCTGGCGGTAGTGCAAACTACCAGCAGGTCCAACCATGTCAGAGAGGTCTAGGCCGAAGAGCAGAAGTGAGTGCACCCAACAACCCATGCAATGAATCATGGTAAACCACAACCAAACAAAGCCTAGGTTAACAAGGACTGCATTGGGTATTGGGGAACCTGGGCATCCATCGACAAGTGGGCTACAGTCCATGGGTCCCATAGCTGAGTAACCAGGGCATGGGGCCTGCAGGGCTACTGGAAGCTGAACAACCTCAGAAGCGGCAGAAATACACCATGTCAGAGAACTGCACTGTAATGAAATTCTACTACAAAGCAGAACCAGAAAAACGAGGTTACCGAAAAAGGATGTACAAATTATATTATTATTATTATTATTATATTATTATTATTATTATATCATCATCATCATCATCATCATCATCATCATCATCGTTCTTGTTGCTGTTGTTATTATCATCAGCTCTTTTATTCATTAAACATGCAAGTCAACTGAACATTTAACAATGTAATCATCATCATCATCTGTTGCTTATATGTACACTGAGAGATTCTGCATTGGAGACAAATTCCTTGTGTGGCTAATCACACTTGGCCAAACAAAGTATTCCAATGCAGAATTCGATATTTCAACTTTCTCCCAGATTTAATTGCAAGTAGAAATACTGGTAGCCCTCGGCTTACAAACGTTCATTTAGTGACCATTTGAAGTTACAGTGGCATCAAAAAAAGTGACTTATCACTGGTTTTCACACAACTGTTGCAGCTTTCCTAGGGTCACATGATCAGAATTTGGAGAGGTGCTCTGCCAATGTCATGTGATCACCATCTCTAAACTTCCCAGCTGGCTTCCAGCAAGCAAAATCAACTGATGAAGTCAGATCCATTTAAAGGCTGCATGGTTCACTTAACACCTGTACCAATTCGCTTAACAGCTGTGGCAAACAAGGTCAGAAAAATGGAACACAACTCACTTAACAATTCAGTAACTGAAATTTTAGGCTCCACTGGGGTCGAAAGGCGAGGGCTACCCAGTAATGGCCACAATCCTATAATATTTGTTTTTCTTTTTATCTCTGTCCCATGTCTGAGAAGGAAATTTAAAACCCCAGGTCACCTCAGCCCTCTTCGGCTACAACTTTCATAGGCAGAATATTGATTTACTGCCCTTAAACAGCCTTCCTTTATACCACACGGCTCTAAATTTTTATGTCCGGGTAACAGGTGGGCTAATCGATCAATTTCAGATGGGAAGAATAACTGGAGGAAGTAAAATTACAGGGGGAAAAACGCTAGGAAGAGAAACGGAAGGCAACCAGACATGGCAGCTGAGCAAAGCTAGCTACCAAAGCCTTTACTTCCTTATATTGTAAAACCCCTCTATAGGTAGTCCTCAAGGTCATAAAGTGGGGCAAAACTCACTTGATGAATGTCTCGCTTAACCACAGAAATTTTGGGCTCCATTATGGTCTTAAGTTGAGGACTATATATTTTGCTTTGTTCTAGTTTCCCTTGATGAAAAATCCTCAAATAATTCCGACAGATAGTTTGTTCTTATGTAGGGAAATTTTATTTTTAAACAGAAGAGTTACCTTAATGGGGAAAAAAATAGGGAACCATGAAAACATGCCAGGTGAATGAGTCTCAGGACGAATACCTAAAAGGAGGAATGGGGAGAGGAAAAGGGTGGGGGGGGGAGAATTATTATTATTGTATTCAGTAGCATCAAGGCAATCTATAACAAGGGGTGTAAGAGATTTTTCTGCCATGGGCCCCTTTGGAATCTTTTGACAGCTCCCACATTTCTGGCCTTCCGGATAGGCCTTATCATCTGGCTTTGCAGGTTGGCATGGCCCTAACGGAGATGTATCTGGCTGGTGCAGTGTCAGAGAAGGCACAGGCACACAGGCACACACAGGCACACACACACACACACACACACACACACACGTTTCACTTGAGCCTGTGGTTTTTAGTCTACTTTTTTTTGTCGTAATCCCTTGTGGGGGGTGGAGTCTGTGCAAACTGAATGGAACCGAGTGTTTACTGGCCAGATGCCCTTCCTGTTGCCAATGCAGAGTTTTGTTCAGCGGATATATTCTCATTGTGCCCATAGAGAGAAACATCTGCCTCTACCTAAGATCACACTCACAGCCTCCTGATTGTGAGGCAAGAGCTCTACGTCTAGGCCACCGCACCACTCAGTTTTTGGTTTGTATTTAATCCCCCTGATTTTAATAGTTTTATGTTTCTGCTTTTATTACATTGTAAGCCACCCAGAGTCACTTTGGATAGCAAGATGGGCAGCATCTAAATTTAATAAATAATGAACTCTTCCTCTCCCATCTGAGGCTTCCCTCCACATACTGAGTGTGATGTCTCCATAGAGCGTGGTCTCAAAGTAGCCAGCGAAGCCGTGAAGCACCGTATTCATATCCACCTGGAATTCCAGTATTTGGTAACGGTTGTTGTCCTTGAGAGGGTCTGCAAGAGGGAAAAGACAAAACCAAAGGTAAGAGGGGGCACCCAGAAGCTCGAAAGAAAACAAGGTTAAAAATATCCAAGCCCAAATCCATCTGTTTTTAACAGAAAGGAAGATGGCTTGCTGTGGGTAGGTTAACCCAGGTTTTGCAGTAAAAAAAATTATGAAGAAAAACATGCAGCCAGCCCTTCTTCTCATCTAGACAACTAACAGTCTAGCTTAGCTTGTTTCTATAACATTAAATGGGTATTTTGCTCTCCAAAATGTTCCTACCTGGGTTGGGGTGTCTGAAGGAGAAGCAAGCTTTCGGGGGTGCTAGCTGGTGGAAGTTGTGAAGGCGAACAACGTAAGGCATTTCAAATTGAGCCTGGGAGGAAAAAAAAAGAAATAAAACAGAATAGAATCAGATTTAAAAATGCCACGTGGGGTTCTTGGTGCTCTCTGAGCGTGGTTGTTTTCTTGCAGGCTTTTCATGACCCAGCTAGGGAACATCATCAGTGCTACTGGAATATGCCATTCCCATTTTTTTTATATATAGAAAGGTTCCAACTTCTCTTTGTAAGAATCAAAATTAAAAGTTTGCAATCATTTTTCTTCCACATGAAAAGCATATATTTGATTTTTTAAAGTAAAAGTGGCAACACTGAAGCTTCAGGATGGCTTCAGGGTTGACACTGCAGGTGATTCATTTTTTGTATCATTAATAAGATTAAATTTAAAAACTTTTCAGAGCATCCTGAAAATCTAAATGATGAATCTAAATCAGGACGTTTGATGACAAGGACATAAATTTGATTACATATATGTAATCATATTACACGAGATCCTTCATTGTTTTACCCGAAGATTATTTTAACTCAGATAACTTAATTATTTGTATATACACAGTATTTGACATTAAATAATTTTTGGAATTTAAACCTGACCTACATTGCATACTTGGTTTGTTGCTGTTGTTAGAAAAATCCCTATTTTCTTTCTTTATTTTTTCCCCCAAGAGATCAAGAGTTCTATTTTTCCTTTGCTAATTTCTTTTTAGGAAAGAACATTTTTAGGAGGACGGAGAATACAGGAAACCTCACCTCTGGATCGCGATCCTTCTCACGACAGGCGCGCACTTCGTTGTAGAGCTTTGAGGACGAGATGGGACCCAAGAAGGAGGTGTAGTGTTGGGGGATGCTCATCCCTCCCTCTGTGTAGAGGAGCAAATCAAAGAAATTATCAGTCACTCACAATTATTAACAGGACTTAGCTGTCTGGTTCAGCTAACCAACAGATCTTCCAGCCGGCATACCGCATTTTTTTTTTTAGTATAGGTACTCCTCAACCATTCATTTAGGGACCATTCAAAGTTGTAAAAAAAGTGACTTACAACTGTTGCGGCATCCCCAGGGTCATGCGGGCGCACAGGCAGGGTCTCCTCGGGGTGCCGTCTGCGACACAATGTCGCTTGCGGCGACCGAGAGGGCCTATTCTGTGCGGCTCCCACTTTGTGGAATCTTCTTCGCTTGAGCTCCGTTTGGCTCCCGATCTTCGCACCTTCCGCCATGATTTGAAAACTTGGCTCTTTCTACAATCTGGGTTGTGCTGATTCTCCTGGGTTGGGGTTATTTAATTGGGGTTTTAAACGTTAATTCGGCTTAAATGTTTAATATCTTTTTAATTAATTTAATTTATTTACTGTTGTATTTTAATTGTAAGCCGCCCCGAGTCTTCGGAGAGGGAATGGCATATAAATAAAAAAAAAATGTGATCAAAACTAAAAAAAATGTGTTTGGCAACTACCCTGTTTCCCCTAAAACACGATCTACCCTAAAAGTAAGTCCTAGTTTGATTTTTACATGTGCACCCAATATAAGCCCTATCCCCCCAAAATAAGTCCTAATTAAGATCCCGCCCACTCCAGAGTGGACGGGTAAAAATTAAGCTAGGGTGGGGATGGGTGGAGCTGCCCTACTACTTACCTTTGGACAGTTGTAGCCAGGCCTTGCACACCCCGACACCTGCCTTGCCGGCCCATTTCTTCTGCAGCCGGCAAGACTTTCAAGGGTTTTCTGAAGGCCTCTGAAACTCATAACAAAGCTCAAGATCGATCCAAGCCCTGTTATCGGCTACAGAGGCCTTCAGGAAAGACTTGCTGGCTGAAGAAGCAGTAGTTCCTGAAGGCCTCCTGACAGTGAAAAGGAGGCCGGGGCAACGTGCGCAAGTGAGGTTAGTCAGTGGATGACATCCCCCCAAAATAAGACCTGGTGCCTTTTTTAGTGGGAAAAGAAATATAAGACAGGGTCTTATTTTGGGGGGTAAAACTGTAGCATGTATTTGTGACAATTGCAGCATGCCGGGTTTGTGTGATTTGCAACCCAGCCAGCTGGCTTCTGACCATCAAATTCAATGGGAAAGGCAGATTTATTTATTATTTATTTATTTTGAAATTTTTATTGCTGCCTATTCGCAGATGGTGACTCAAGGCGGCTTATAAGAATATACATATATATATATACATATATATTTATATATTTATTTATATTTGTTTTCGTAGATTTTCACGGGTAAAGGTATGTAGGTCTTGGTGCATTCGGGTCTTGTCCCGTGTAAGATTGAGAATTCTTTGGCAACGTTGCTGATGTTGCAACACAGACAACAACCCAGGAGATTACAGCACCACACCCAGGACGTCACAACAATAGAACTCAGAAGGTCATCACACAGCCCATTACCCAGGTCGTTACAACACAAAAGGCTGAGAGACATACAGCCAGCACCTCAGCCACACAGGGTCTCAGGAAAAAGCCATCCAATCTGCATACATCAACTCCACAAACCAATCAAGAAGTAACAACACAGCCAACTCTGGAGTTTAAAAGGGGAAAACAGCCACAATCACACACTTCCCCCAGAAGAACTAAGCTGAAGACACCAGCCTGAAGATGACGGATGAGATTTCATCGAAACGTTGCCAAGGTATTCTCAATCTTACATGGGACAAGACCCGAATACACCAAGACCTACATTCATACATATATATATATATATATATACACATACATACATACATACATACACACACACAATACAAAAACAATAAAACTAATAAAAAGAAAATCAATAATAAATTAATAAAATAACATAATAAAATAACCTCCCACACCGGTGACAATATATCACATGAGCCATTTAAGATTCATGTAACAATCCCGTGATTCACTTAATGACTGTGGTGATTCACTTTAAGAACCATGGCAGAAAAGGTCAGGATTGTAAGCCGTCCAGTTACACAGCGGTTAAATGGGCAGTCAATAAATTTAATTAAAAAGAAAATAAATAAAATGAAAAATAAATAAAATAAAAAATATAATAAGTAAAAAAAATACAATAAATAATATAAATAATAACATAAAATACAATAAAACAATTAAAAGAAAAGAAAAACAATAACATAACATGAAAAATAAATAAAATACAAAATAAAATAAAATTTAAAAATGAAAAATAAATGAATGAAATGAAAAATAAAAAATAACCTAAGTAAAAAAATAAAATGAAATACATAATAAAAAATACAATTAAAAAAAACAACAGCATAACATAAAATGAAAAATAAAACATAAAAATTTTAAATAAAATAAACATGAAAAATATGTAAAATTAAATAAAATCTAAAATAAATAAAATAAATATCAAATAAAATAAATAATAAAAATAATAAAACACAATAATAAAACAATCAAAATAAAAAACTACATAAAATGAAAAATAACAAAAATTAAAAATTAAATTAAATGAAAATAAAATAACATTAGGCAATGACTCACTTAAAAATTGCCTTGCTCAGCGGTGGAAAGTCTGCTCCCAAATGTGAGCTGAGGATTACATATGTATAAATATTCTAAATATTTTGGACCGCAACCATCATTTTTCAGAGGTTTTGCCTCTTATGACTCACCTTTGAGGCAATGTTCTGCCCCATCCAGACACTCTGGGGACAGCTCATTGTCGGCGAAGGAGCCCAGAAGTTCCGACACCATCAGATCTGCTTTCTCGGGGGCCTCCCACTCGCGCATGTCGCAGGAGACCACCGTCACCTGGGACCCCCATTCCTCGTACTGCCAGCTCTCCAGCCTGAAGGAAAAGAAGGCGGGAAGACATTGCTGTGGCGGGACTAGAATTCCCCTGGTGATTGACCCCAAATCACCCAGAGGATTTCCTGTCTAAGGTGGGACTAGAACTCCAAGTGTCTTGGCTTCTAGCCTGGTGCCTTCACCACTAGACCAAACTAGCTCTCCCCAAAACGATTCTTCAATGCACAATGACATCCATAGGCCGACTCCTTCCACCCTGCCCTCCATGGGGCCCAGAGCTGCATGCCAAGGACGAGTCCATGGCAGGTGGGAACCAACTTACGTCACTACCGCATTGGGGTTCTTCTCCACGGCATAAATCTTGATGCGTCGTTTGGCCTGTAAGGCCGCTTGGAGGGAGGCGTTGACGAGAGGACCCCTCCCGGCCCCCAACACCATCACCACCCTGTGGGTTGTTGGGAGGGGGGGAACAAAAGCAAAGGGGAGAAATGAGGGACGCAATCAAGAGGTGACAAAAACGAAGAGGCCGTTGTCTTTAAGCCAGGTTTAAGCTGGTGCCCCTGGGAGCGATCCAGCTAAAAAACATGGGAGCCCAGCTGGAGAGTGCGCTATTGTCGCCCCAACAGAAAGTGTGTCTCCGCTCACAATCAAACAAAACCCACCCACCCGCCGTGCAACCAGCACCGACAGCCAAACAAGGGGCTGGTTTCACTCCATGCCTTTCATTATGTGCTTTTAATCGTAATTAAAAAGGCGACTCCCGCACTGTGGTTTCCGCCAAGCTGCCTTCTAACTGGCTTTGCCTCGGGATCAGACACCTGCCGCGTAATCCTGTACGGGATTTGTGCAGTTTGATGTCCGGTTCCAAAGACCAGTAATAAGCGGGGAGGGAATATGGGTATAATCCTCGACTTAGGACCATAATGGAGTCCAAAATTTCCCTCACTCAGCGAAACAGTGACAGCTCCCCATTTTTACAGCCTTTCTTGTCAAAATTGTGAAGCGAATCATTGCCGTTGTTCAGCGAGTCACACGGTTGTTAAGGGAATCTGGCTTCCCTGTTGACTTGGCTTGTTAGAAGGTCGTAAAAGGGGACTGTCAACCGTTGTAAATATGAGTCAGTTGCCAAGAGCCCGAATTCTGATCACATGACCGTTGGGAATGCTGCTGTGACGGTCGTTACGGGCGAAACACGGGCGTAAGTCACCTTTTTCAGGGCCGTTGTAACTCGGAACAGTCCCTACATGAGCGGCTGTAAGTTGAGGACTACTTCTAATATTCTTGCTTTGCTGCAGAAAAAAAAATTGAAGGGTAAAAACAGAGGGAGAGGCCACTTTGCAGTTTATTACGGGCGGTCCCTGACTTACAACCATCGGTTTCATGACCGTTCAAAGTTAAATGGTGCTGAAAAAAAGGGACATATGACCAGTCCTCACACTTATGACCATTGTAGAATTTCCCCCCTAGTCATGTGATTAGACTTTGGATGACAACTGTCATGTTCTTACGGTGGTTGGTTGCAGCAACCTGGGGGTCCCGGATTGTCATTTGCAACTTTCCTAAGGAGCTTCTGACAAGCCAAGCAAATGGGGGAAAGCTAGATTCACTTAACAGGGGCACAATTCACTCAACAAACGTAGCAATTCACTTAACAACGGTGGCAAAAAAAGGGTTATAAAATGGAGGACTCTGAACAACTGCCTGGCTTGGCAGCCAAAATTTTGGGCTTTCAAACGTGGTCAAGAACTTCCTGCACTCCCTGACATTGTCTAATGAAAGGAACTTAGGATGATTGACAGATAGCCTTACATCCCCAATACAGGTTGCCCCCGCACAGTGGGTCTGTCGTAAGTTCGAACGGCTTCTAAGCAACCAGTCACAAGTTAAGGACAGTGGGTCCATCATAACTTCAAACAGTTTCTAAGCAACGAGCCGCAACTCAACTCCTTGACTTGCGACTGGTTGCTTAACAACTGTTTGAAGTTACGACTTTATATTTGAAGATCTGAAGGTTGTCTCCTGCAGTCATGTGACTACAACCCTGTTGCTCGGCAACTGGCCCACCTTTACAGCATTTGCTGGGGGGGGGGTATTACATGACCGCATGTTAACAGGGTTTGTTAAAACCATGGTTTTCGGCAAAACCGGCCCACAGCAAACCACTGATTCAATGGACCCCGGTAGCATTGGCTTAATGGCTGTGGCTTTGCTTAATGACCACTGCAAAAAGGTTGTAACATTTGACAGTTTTGCAACCATCACAACTTACGACTGTGATGGGCAGGCCCTACGACGGTCGTAAGCCGAGGACTACCAGGTACACTTTGCTAGGGAGATTGCAATGCAGCAAACAGCAAGGCAGATGTATCTTGTAACTCTTCTCAATCTGCGTCCAAGGATTGTGGCCCCTCCCCCACAGCTCCCCTCCACGTTGAAGTTCCTACTCACTGGACATTAGTGTCTTCTTCTGCCGTCGGACCATGTCCAAGAGGCACTTGTAGATTGCCTGAACAGAGAGAAGCAACACACACAACAACGTAAGTTTTCCCCATCTAGAACAAGCAAAGGAAACCCAAAGGTGCTTTTCTCAAGGCAACTGGACTTTCCAATTTTTCTTTGAAGGAATTTTGCTTCTAATCCAAGAAGCTTCTTCAGCTCTGAGAAATGGAAGGATGTATCCTCCTTGCAGACAGCTGGTCATTTGCATCCTTTTTAGAGAGTCGTTGAGGCCACTTGGAGGTTTGCCTGTGTCCTCAGGGTCACCCTAGTGGTGCAAATGGGTGTGGCGCCTTCTTGGAACTGTTGAAAGGACTGTGTTTTAGACCAGAGATAGATGTCATATCCCTCCCCCTCTGTGTTCAATTTGGACAAAGATGGTCTCTTTGACTCCTCTTTCAACCCAGCGGTCCTCTCTGTCCAAAATGTGGACTTTGTTATCTTTAAAAGAATGGCCTCTGTCTTTTAAATGCAGATGGACCGCTGAATCTAGTCCTGATGGGTTGGTTCTTCTTTGTTGTGCCATGCGGTTAGAAAGTGGCTGTTTTGTTTCCCCAATGTACAGATCCGCCCATGGCTCAGAATAACAGAATAACAACAGGTGGCCTCAACGACCCTCCAAAAGGACGCAAATGACCAACTGTCTGCAAGGAGTGTAAGTCCTTCCATTCCCCACTATCCAGTCAGAGCTGAAGAAGCTTCTTGGATGAGAAGCGAAACGTCTTCAAAGAAAAACCAGAAAGTCCAGTTGCCTCTTGAAAAAAAGCACCTTTGGGACAACCATGATCTGATGAACGAGAATCTCCAGACATCAAGCGAAGGAAACCACCAAACTCAAAATATTTCTTATACAGTTAGTCCTCGACTTACGACCACAATGGAGCCCCAAAATTTCTCTCATGTAGCAAAACATTTGTTAAGTTCATTTCGCTCCATTTTATGACCTTTCTTTTTTGCCCCAGTTGGGAAGTGAATCCCTGCCGTTGTCAAGTTAGCCACACGATGGTTAAGTGAATCCCATTAACTTTGCTGGTCAGATGGTCAGAAAAGGGGATTGCCTGATCTATGGGACACTATGACTGTCATATATATGAGTCAGCTGATGAGCTTCTCAAATTTGATCACCTGACCCCGAGGATGCTGCAACGGTCATTAAGTGTGAAAAATGGCTGTAAGTCACTTTTTTGTATGCCATTGTTAACTTTAAACGGTTACTAAGTGAACTGTTATAAGTTGTGGACTACCTATACAGGTAGTTGTAACTTCGAATGGTCGCTAATGAGATTGTTATAAGTCGAGGACCACCTGAATTCCTAGGAATGCGTTTTGTTGGAGCAGAATTCAATTAATTCAATTAATTCACTATAATAATTTATCTCAAGAGAGAAACCAGTCAAATGCAGCCCTAGGTTGTTCTCTTCAAACCCACCTCTTCCTATTTGACAGCACAGCTAGTCCTCGACTTACAACAGTTCATTTAGCAATGGCTCCAAGCTACAACGGCACTGAAAAAAAGTGACTTAGGACCGTTTTTCACAGTTACGACCTCTGCAGCATCCCCGTGATCACATCATCAAAATTCAGTTTCGGCAGCTCATTCGTACTTACGACCGTTGCTGTGCCACAAGGTCACGTGATCCCCTTTTGCAACCTTCTGACAAGCAAAGTCAACGGGGAAGCCAGATTCACTTAACGACCGGGTTATTAACTTATCAACAGCAGGGATTCACTTAACAACTGTGGCGAGAAAGGTTGTAAAATGGGCAAAACTCACTTTAAAAAATGTCTCTCATAACAACAGAAATTTTGGGCTCAATTGTGGTCGTAAGTCAGGGACTGCCGGTACGGCCTGCCCCCCATTTCTAGCACCTCTCCAAATCTCAGCGAACCTTCCGCAATCTAGCTTGGTTTATTTAATTGTACCCTGCCTATATTATTTTTACAAATAACCAAAAGCAGCAAACAGAACCAAAATTCCTGTTATTGTCCCCATAACAACAACTCTGTGAGGGTGGATTGAGCTGAGAGAGTGGGAGAAGCCCTAAGCCACCCAGACAGCTTTTGTGCCTAAGGTGGGACTAGAACCCATCACCTCCTGTCATTGGCAGGAAAGAACTCACCATCTCCTGGTGATTGGCCCAAAGTCACCCAGCAGTGTTCCATGCCTAATACGGGGCTAGTATTCAGAGACACCTGACCCTTAGCCAACTTTCATGCCTAAGGCAGGACTAAAACTCACAGCCACCTAGTGATTGGCCCAATGTCACCCAGCTGTGTTCCATGCTTGAGACAGGATTAGAAATCCCAGTCTCCTGGTAATTGGCCCAGTCACCCAGTTGGCATTCATGCCTAAGGCAGGACTAGAATTTTTCATTCCTGGTGATTGGCCCAAAGTCACCCAACCAGCTTTTATGCCTGAGGCAGGACTAGAACTCACCGTCACCTACTGATTGGCTCAGTCACCCAGCCAGCTTTCAGGCCTAAGGGTTAGGGTTAGGGCAGGACTAGAACTCACCGTCTCCTGGTGATTGGCTCAAAGTCATCCAAGTGGCTTTCATCTCGGTCACAACTCATGTCTCTGGTTTCTAGCCTGACGCCTTAACCACTGGATCAAACTACCCTTGCTCCTTATCCCCAGATCCCGATCCTGTCTTCTCTCAGTCATCAGCCACACCTGTATTTAATGCTTCACGCCTGCCTCATATACCTTTCATTATTTCAGCAAATGCCCCTCACCTGTACCCCTTGGCAACTGACCTGTTGGTACTGGGAGTATTTGATAGGATCCTTCTCGAAGACTTCATAGGTCTGGGATTCCAGGTTGTCCATCAGGGGCTGTCGGGAGCAAGAACCAAGGAGAAGAATTTGAACCCAGAATAAACCAGAGCAGCCAAGAAACAAATGGCCAGAGCACAAGAGGGGAATTCAATTTCTCCGAGAGCCAAAACGCAATCCGCATCAATATTTGAGATTATTCAGTATTCAGGTAGTTCTCCATATACAACCGTTTGTTGAGTGACTGTTCAAAGTTGCAATGGAAAAAATAATAATTTATGTCCGTTTTTACTCTTATAACCATTGCAGTGTTCCCACAGTGATATGATAAAAATTCAGACATTAGCAACTGACTCACATTTATGACAGTTGCAATGTCCCGGGGTCACGCAATCTTCTGATAAGGAAAATCAATGGGGAAGCCAGATTCACTTAACAACTGTGTGGCTAATTTAACAACTGTAGCAGTGAGTCATTTAGCAACCAGGAAAGGAAGTAACAGAGTAATGGAGTGGGAAGGGACCTTGGAGGTCTTCTAGCCCAACCCGCTGCACAAGAAGGAGATCCTCTACCGTTGCAGACAAATGGATGTCCAATCTCTTAAAAACTACTTAAAAATCTGCCTAAAAACCTCCAGTGTTGGAGCACCCACAACTTCTGGTGGCAAAGCTATTCCACTGTTAGGAAATTCCTCCTTATGTTATAAGTTGCTTCTCTCCTTGATTAGTTTCTATCCGTTACTTCTTGTTCTGTCTTCAGAACAAGAAGACAGAGAATAGATTGACACCCCCCTCTTCTTTGCTGCAGCCCCTCAAATAACGGAAGACTGCTATCATGTCACCCCTAATTCTTCTTTTTCATTAAACTAGACATACCGCGGTTAAGGAAGATTGTAAAACGTAGCAAAATTCACTCAATTGTCTTGCTTAGCAACAGAAGTCATGGATTCATTTGCTGCCATCAGGCCAGTAGTTAAGACATTCCGGACCCCAATTCTTTTTGAGGTTCAGTCCAACACCCTCAAGAAGAGAAGGCTCACCTGCAACGGAGACTGTAGGTAATCTTCATAACCTTTGGCGAAAAGCTCATAAGCAGAAGGAGGCGGACGATTCTGACTGAGATACTCCAAGTATTGCAGGTAGGAGCAGAATTCCTTTTCTGGATGGTGGTGGGCTCCGGTGATGATGATCTGCACCTCAAGCTGAAGAAGAGGAGAAATAAAACAGGGGTCAACCTGAGACATCTGAACACAGTTTCTGGCAAGAGAGTCATGATGTGTGTGTGTGTGTGTTGTGGTTCGCCAGCAGCGGGTGCAGACGGATGAGGTCTCGGAGAGCGAGGACTCAGGTGAGGGGCCTGCGTGTGATGCAGGGATGGGGCCAGGACCATCAGGGAGTGGAGTGCTGCCTTCGGAGATTGTGGAGGCTGGCAGCAGAGAGGAAGAGGTCCCCAAGGAGCCTGTGCCCAGTGTGCGTGTCCTCAGGGCTGCTCATAGGAAAGAGCAGCTGCAGCAGCACGGGCGACTCGGAGTAAGGCTGCAAGGTAATGGCCCCTCCCTGAGGAGATAAAAGCCAGCTGAGAAACTGGAGTTCTTTGCAGGAAGCAAAGAAGTTTTTGCACTCAAGCCTTGTGGACATTCGGAGTATCTTGGTTGGTGTTTGGAGACCCTTTGTGTTTGAAATACTTCTTGGCAACTTTATCTAGTGTTCTTGGCAGCCTTGCACAACCTTGGCAAGGCTCATTCTTATCAGAGACAATTAGTTTGAAACAGCCTTTTAACCGGGAAGGAACAGAATTCGTAAAGAATCATTAAAAGGTTTTGCTGTTACCTCTGTTTCGTGTTTGTTTCCTCGGAACAAGGTTTGGGTCAGAACAGTGTGTGTGTGTATACATACACCTATATGTGTATGTAAGCACTGTGTTTCCCCGAAAATACAATCCTGTCTTATAATTTTTTTCCCACCAAAAAAGGCACCAGGTCTTATTTTCGGGGGATGTCATCCACTGACTAACCTCACTTGCGCGCGTCGCCCCCGGACTCCTTTTCGCTACCAGAGGCCTTCGGAGCTGCTGCTTCTTTCCTGAAGGCCTCTGCAGCCAATAACAGAGCTCCCAAGGGCAAACCTTAGAAGGGCCTTGGTGGCTCAGGCTGTTAAATGCCTGCACTTAAGATCCAGCTGTCTACAATTACTGTAGGCTCGAATCCCACCAGGCTCAAGGTTGACTCAGCCTTCCATCCTCTCGGGGTAATACCGTGTTTCCCCGAAAATAAGACCTACCCCAAAAATAAGACCTAGTGTGTTTTTGAGAGCCAAAAAAAAAAAAATAAGACAGTGTCTTATTTTCGGGGAAACACGGTATGCGATTTGTTGTGGTTTCAGACATGAATAAATGTACATTGTTCTACATGAATATGGTGGTTTTTTTTCATTTAAAAAAAATATATAAGACCTACCCTGAAAATAAGACCTAGTGTGTTTTTGGGAGCCAAAGAAATATAAGACAGTGTCTTATTTTCGGGGAAACACGGTAGGTAAATTGAGGACCCAAGATTGTTGGGGGCAATAAGCTGACTTTGTAAAAATGCCCCTTAGTAATAAGCAGGCATATACAATGGAATGAAGGCTATTGCTGAGCACACTGGGTTGTATCCCAAAATTGTAAGCACCTGAGTCTCGGAGAAGGGCAGCATATAAATGTAATTTAAAAAAAAAAACCCAAACAGAGGAGGGAGGGAGGGAGGGAGGGAGAGAGAGAAGGACTTACTTTAAGCAAACGAAAGATGAGACGCTGATGCATTTTGGAAAGCACCGGGAAGCCTTTCTTATTGGTTAAGAAGATGCTGGTGGGTACAATGGCTGCTTTGATTGGCTCGCCCAGCCAGCGGTCAATGATGTGATTGGACGGCAGGTCTGGGCCAACCTCCAGCGCTGCCAAGAAAGGACAGGAAAGATTTATCAACGGGAGGAATCGGAACGGAGCCCGGGAGCATCGAATCTTGGCACTTACCCACAGCCACACGCTTGTTGTAGTCGCACAATGTTCGGAAGTTGTGCCACCTGCAAAAAGAAGAAAGAAAGGAGCTAATTTGGGGCCGGGCTGGAAAAGGAGCCGCGCATGGCCCTGCCGAGCTCCGTTTTCGCTGGCAGAGTGCTTCGGCCACCACAGACACCCCGACACAGGTGATATCAAACTGGCCACGTCCACCCCAGCCCCCGGAGGTCAAACACAGCCCTGATACGGCCCTCAATGAAATCGAGTTTGACACCCCTACTCTAAGTTATCCACACCCTCTTCCCTTCCTCTCCCTTTGCTAATTGTGGATCTCAAAATTAGCAGGTGGGGTGTACAATTGCCAGGAGATGACTCACAACGTGGAGGAAGCAATCCCACTTAACATCTTCACAAGAGTAACAGGTTTTTATTTATTTTTGCTGTTGTTGTTTGGTTTCCTTTTAAGCTGCCAAAAAAATGGAGCGCCAATTTTCTCTGACGGAGCAAACGCTCAAAAATAAATAAAAGAAGTTCTTGGTTTACGGGCACAACGGAGCCCGAAATTTCGGCGGCTGAGTGAGACATCTGTGAAGCGCATTTTGTCCCATTTTACGACCTTTCTGTTTGTTTCTTAAGTGAATCGCTTCAGTGGTTAAGGCGGCTGCACGGTTGTTAAGGAAGTCTGGACTCCCCGTTGGCTTTTGCTCGTCCGAAGGTCGCGAAAAGGAATTGCATGACCCGTGGGACTGTCACAATTATGAGTCAGATGCCATGTTGAGCAGGAGAACATGGGTCATGCTGCAACGGTTGTTAAGTGTGACAAACGATCCTAAGTCACTTTTTTTTAGTGCCGTTGTAACTCTGAACCATCGCTAAATGAACTGTTGGAACCCGAGGACTAGCTGAGCTGCCAAAATAGGAACAGGTAGGTTTGAAGAGAATAACCTAGGGCCGCATTTGACTGGCTTCTCTCTTGAGATAAATTATTATAGTGGTGAATTAATTGAATTATGTTCCAACAACAGTCATTCCTAGGAATGCAGGCAGTCCTTGATTTATAACTATTCCTTTAGCAACTGTCCCAATTTACGACGGCACTGAAAACAAGTGACTCACAATCGGCCCTCGTGCTTACGACTGTCGCAGCAATCCCCACAATCGCACAATCTAAATTCAGGGGCTTGGCAAACGGGCCCCTACAGGTAATCCTCGCCTTACGACCGCAATCGAGCCGAAATGTTATGATGTGGAGTGAGAAATTTGTTAAGCGAGCCTTACCCTCTGTTATGTTTTCTTGCCACGTTGGTTAACTGAATCGCTGCAGCTGTTCAACAGGTTAACGCGGCCATTAAGTGAATCCAGCTTCCCCACTGACTTTGCTTGTCGGAAAGTCGCAAAAAGAGGATCGTGTGACCCCCAGAATGTGGCAACCATTGTGCATATGAGTCGGTTGGCAAGCATCCAAATGTAAACCATGTGACCATGGGGATCCTGCAATGGTCGCGTGAAAAACGGTCACCGGTCACTTTTTTCTGTGCTGTCATAACTTCGAACGGTCACTAAGTGAATCATTGTAAGTCGAGGACTACATGTATTTACCAATGTTGCACCTTTCCGGGCTCATAGGTTCTGCGTTTGCGACCTCCCTAGATGGCTTTCAACAAGGAAACTCAGTGGGGGAAGTTGGATTTACTTAACAATGGTGTGATTCACTTAACAACCCAGAGTGATTCGCTTAACAACCGTGCCAAAAAGAAGTCATAAAACTGTGACAGTGACTGTTCAATGTGACACCAGCACTGAAAACAAGTGACTTGTGTCCGTTTTTCACACTTAGCGAACATGGCAGCATCCCTGTGGTCATCTGATCAAAATTCAGATGCTCGACAACTAGTTCATACTTACAACGGTGTCCCAGGGTCACGTGATCCCCTTTCGCGACCTTGTGACAGGCAAAGTCGGTGGGGAAGCCAGATTCACTTAACAACTGTGTGACTAACTGCAGTGATTCACTTAACCACAGTGTCCAGAAAAGTCGTAAAATGGGGCAAGACTCACAGAACAAATGCCTCGCTTAACAACAGACATTCTTTTCCCACTGGTGGTCGGTAAGCCGAGAACTATCTCTACAACTCAGTAAACTACTCAAAACCCATTGGAGAAACTTGAGTTTTTAACTGTTCAATTTCATCCCCGTATTTCAAACATCCACCAAACTTATCACTCACCACTGCCAGGTCTTTTCTTCGCCTGCAGACTCATCTTCCACGCCCGGCACTGCCTCGTTTTCAAACACATCATCCCTCAAGTCTTCTGGATCCAACAGCGGGACTCGCATCCAGAACTGGCATAGGAGAAAAGGAAAAAAAGGGGTTAGGGTCCAAAAATTGACCCAGGCACTAAGTCTACAGTGGATATGTTTACACGTCTGAATAATGCAGAGAATCAGAGTTGGAAGGGGCCTTGGAGGTCTTCTAGTCCAACCCCCTGCTTAGGCAGGAGACTCTATACCATTTCATACAAATGAGATTGTCCAATCTCTTTTTAAAAACTTCCAGTGTTGGAGCATCCACAACTTCTGGAGGCAAATCATTCTACTGATTAATTGTTCTAAATGTCAGGAAATTCTAGACAGAAGCAGATATTTCTCTCTCTGGAAGCAATGAAAATATATCTGATGAACAAAACTCCGCATTGGCAACAGGAAGGGCATCCAGCCAGTAAATACTCAGCTCCATTCAGTTACCCCGACTCCACCCTGCAAGGGATTACGGGGTCATTAAATGACGAACAACAACATTGTGTGTGTGGGGAACTAATATTTGCCTGCCCTAAAACTGGCTGCTATTTCGTGAAGTTCAGTACAGTACTCAATTTATAATTTTCATTTACTTGAGGTCACTCAATTCTTCCTCAAACCTATTTGGCTAACTAGGAGTGACAGGAGGAAAGCTTTTGTTTTTCCTCTAAGAGTAATTATCAGGTCATTTGAAATTATTTCTTTGGAATATCATCTCCACTTTTGCTTGATGAGAAGAGAAAATAAGGTAAATACAAATAAGGGAGGCATCATGGAAGCAATGTTATCGGCTCAGGGACTGGATACATTGTGTGGATCTCGAGTTGTGTTGAAATATAGAAGATGAGAAGATGAGATATATCTGCTGGACGTACCACGGAAGTGTGGTAGCCGATATTGATGTGGTGACACAAAACACGTGCCAGGTTGGGATTGTCGGCCTGGGTCAAGGCAATCAGGAATGCGGGGAGCCCTAAATAGGCCCCAAAATTTAGCTCCTCCAACATGGCCTGCAACAAAAAATCAAAAACCATAGATATTAAGAGTACAGACAGTCCTCGATTTATAAATGTTCATTTTGCGAATGTTCGAAGTTACAACAGCATTAAAAAAAGTCACTTACAACCATTTTCACATGACTGTTGCAGCAACCCTGTGGCCATGTGATCAAAATTCAGTTGCTTGGCAACTGACCCATACTGTCATGCCTGTCAGAATCTGATTCCAAGGGGAAGGCCGAGCAGGTGACAGGGAGTGGGAGTGTGGCTCTGTTGGCTGTGGAAGAAACTGGGGAAGGGCACAGTCCAGCTGGGCAGAGCAGGGGTGAGGTAGAGCAAGGCAGAGGGAATTCAGAGGAAGATACAAGCCCACCCCCTCTTCATCCTAGGACACACAGGGAGGAACGGAGAAGGGAGCAACGTGATTTGCGTGGCTTACAGGGGAGGAAAGGGCCCTGATTCCCTTCATTAGCTGCAGCTGGGAACATAGTGTTTAAAATGGGAGTTTGCACACATAGCAACTTGTTGGAAACAAATCATGTATTATTTTGTTTTGTCGCGGCTCATCTGGGTTCCTGGCGTCTTCCCAACTGTGTGTGTTTTGGCCTTTGAAGTCTGCAATTCCTTACCTTGCCCTGTCCAGTTAATTCCTGCAGCGTGGTTTGTGTGGATTTTTATTTACAGTTTATATGTTTTCGGACTGAATTTCCTCCACTTAAAGACTGTGCTTGGGAAAGTTTTTTCTCCAGCTGAAGGTAACTGGACATTGGGGGCAAAGTTAGAGGTATTAAAGGGACTTTTCTTACTTACGTGACTGTATTGTCTTTGTGCCATGCCCTGGGTCATCACACATACTTATGACCACTGCTGTGTCCCAAGGTCATATGATCATCTTTTGAAACCTTTGAACAAGCAAAGTCTATAGAGAAGCCAGATTCACTTAATGGCTGTTGTTGCTAACTGCAGTGATTCACTTAACCACTCTGGTCAAGAAGCGGCTTGGTGCCAGAAACTGGAAATAAATGCTAGTTTATGGCAAAAATTTACATTGAGTTCATGTGAACGCGGGGGCAACGCAAACAGCCATCAATGTTGGCCAGTTACCGAGCGTCCAAATCGCAGTTCATGTGACCGTAGGGGTGTGTGTGTGTGTGTGTGTGTGTGTGTGTGTAGATGGGATGTTGTAACTTTTGAAACCGGGTCACCAGTCTCATTTTCGGTGTCATAACTTCAAACAGTCACTAAGTGACTGGTCCTGAATAGAATAGGAATAGGAATAAAAGATAGAATAACATAGAAAATATGGAGTGGAGTGAAGTGGAATGGAATGGGATACAATAGAATGGAATGGAATGGAATAAACAGAATATAGAATAGAATAGAATAGAATAGAATAGAATAGAATAGGGTTCTTCCCTTGCCAAGGTCACTCACCGCCTCTGAATTTCTGCGAACTTTCTCCAATTTGGAATCTGCCCGGATCCACGGAGACAGTTTTCCAACAATCAGTGTGCCCCAGTCTAAGGAGAAGCAAGATATTGTGAGTGTTCACACAAACACAGGAGTCGGTTTAACAGTCAGAATCATACAGATAAAAAGGACCCGAATCAGGTTCAAAAAAATTGTAACCACAAATAATTTCTGTGCCGAACAAGACGGAATTAAGGATTCACAGGAATTGGCAAAAATACACACGTGGCTAGAAAAGATGTCAGGAAAACATGTGGATCTTAAACCTGAACTATTTTTTTAATTAGGCACCGCACCAGAAATATTTGATAAACGAAGTGTATATTTAATATTACACGTACTAACAGCAGCGAGGATTGTATTTGTGCAGCATTGGAAAAATGAAGAAACAATACTAGATGAAGAGATAATTAAGAAGATATTAGACTGTGCAGAAATGGCAGACTTACATTGATGATTAAACAGAAAGAAAATACAGAATACTACCAAACATGGAATTTATTTTATCAACGGCTGGAAAAAAGGGATAAAGATTAGGAATGTAATTTATATTGTTAAGCAAATAAAATAACCCAGACAGCACAATGTTTATTAAGCACTAACTAAATGTAATATTAGAAAGTTAATAAAACTTTATTTTAAAAAATTCACCAGGAATTAAGCAATTCCATCATTTTCTCATTTTGTTTTCTTTTGTTTGAGGTAGTGCAAACAGGCCAGGATACATGAACACAAATGCTTTAAGTAGGCATGCAAGTCTCCAGGTGTGTGTGTGGGGGAGTTAGGGTTGAACGAATGAATGAATGAATGAATGAGTTGTGACCCGTTAGCCACCAGCCCCTTCAGTAGCCAAAGAGGAGGAGGAGGAGGAGGAGGAGGAGGAGGCATGGGAGTCAGGGCCAGTATTGGCAACCGATATCGAGTGCCGGCCGCCCTGTGCGAGCACATAGGCAGGACTCGGGGTCCCGTCGGCAGGCCAATGCCAGCTGGCGGTCCCCCGACGAGCCTATTCTGTCGCGGCCCCTGACCTCTGGAACCAACTGCCCCTGGGACTCTGCCTGGCCCCTGACCTCCGCACCTTCCGCCATGATTTAAAGACCTGGTTGTTTGACCAACCTGGGCTGTGACCTCCTGGGGGGGGATAGGTTTCTTAATTTTAACTATTGTAAATTTTAGTTTTTGTAATTTTTGGGCTTGTAAAATTAGTTTAATTCTTTTTAAGTATTTATTGTTCTTGTTTTTCGTTGTGAGCCGCCCCGAGTCTTCGGAGATGGGGCGGCATATAAGTTCAAAAAATAAATAAAAATAAACCTCCGAGCTCCGAGGGAATGCAGCTGGCAGAGAGAGAGACAGAGGCAGAGCCTGGGCTGTCCGTCAGCCCTCAGATGGAGAGTCAGCAGCCCCCAGGTCTGGAGGTGGCTGATGAGGAAGAGGAGGAACAGCTGGGTTCAGTGCCTGTTGTGCGGATGTGCAGAAGGCAGAGGAGAGGAGAGCAGTGGAAATCTATGAGCTGGTCCTCAGGATGGAACAGCCATCGCTGCTAGTGAAGCCCCACTCTAGCTCTGGGGTAAAAGGCAGGGAGCAGAGATGAATAGGTGTGGGTCAGAACAGAATGAATGCATGAAGGGTCCTTGGTGCTCTCTGAGCTTGCTTCTTTCCTTGGAAACATTTTATTACTCTAACTAGGTAACATCATCAGTACTACCGTAGCACTGATGATATTACCTAGTTAGGGTAATGAAACGTTTGCAAGTAAATAAGCAAGCTCAGAGAGCACCAAGGACCCTTCATTTCAACCCTGAACAACAAATATTCTCATGGATGGATGGATGGATGGATGGATGGATGGAAGGAAGGAAGGAAGGAAGGAAGGAAGGAAGGAAGGAGGTAGATAGATAGATCTTGCAATTTTTTTTTTAGAAAAACTTTATTAACTTTTATTAAATTAAAAACACACAAACAAACCCACACCAAACACAAACTGTCAGACACACCAACACAAATCATTACAACATTAAAAATATTGTATTAACAACAACCTATGATGATATGTACTTAGCAATCTTCTATTTGTTCTATCAAGTATTAACTCCTACTCAAATATATTTTACTCCATCTAAACCTCTATTGATAATTCCTATTCCTTCTTCTATCTCCTCTCTAACCATTTATACCAGCGTTCCCACACCATGTAAAATACTGAGTCTTCTTTATCCTTGAGACTTAGCGATAATTTATCCATTTCTGCACAATTCATTTTTTTTGTATAATCATTTGATCTATTGGAATATCGGGCTGTTTCCAACATTGCACAAATGCAATTCTTGCGGCGGTTAGTATGTGTATTAATAAGTATTTTATACTCTTTACATATCTTTTCCTGAGAATTCCCAACAAAAAAAGCTCCGGTTCTAAATCTACTTTTTCATCGATAATTTCCTGTAGCCAAATTTGAATTTTACGCCAATATTTCCGAGCCTCTGGGCAGGTCCACCACATATGATAGTATGTTCCCTCTTTCTCCTTGCACTTCCAACACATGAGACTCATTTTCTTATATATTTTCGCTAATCTCGAGGGGGGAAGATGCCACCTATAAAACATTTTATATGTATTCTCCTTATATGTTGTCGATTTCGTCATTTTATAATTTCTGTTCCAAATGGTTTCCCAATCCGCCAAATTTATGTTATGCCCTATATTTTGACCCCACGCTATCATACACCCTTTTACAATTTCTTCTTCCAATTCTACTTCTAATAGATATTTGTAAATTTTTGTAATATTTTTTTTATCTGAACCTAATAACATTTTATCCAAATAGTGGGGTTTTAATTGCATTCCGAATTTGTTTAAGTCTTTTTTATATCGCGATAATCTTGCAATTTTTTTTTATTGTATGTGCTCAGGGACATTAAATGAAATCAAGCTTTCTGAAATTCTCACCTCTCCCTGAGAGTAATAGGTCAGAGCGAGTCTGCGGTCCTGGACGGTGTTTAGCCGGCTCCTGGAAAAATTCTCTCTTGTATCGAGGATGGAAAATCGGCATGCAGAGAAAATCGAATCTATGGTACAGATGAGAAAGGGGAAAAAAAACCCAGCCACATGAAGACTTCGATGTTGGAAGAGACAACATGGCTGGCTGCGTTATCACAACAGACTCAACTTTAAACAAGTCAGCGAGATTTTAACTTAATGAGATATGCAATATATATGATATATATATACCATTCCGGACAAATGGATGTCCAGTCGTTTCTTTAAAACCTCCAGTGTTGGAGCACCCACAACTTCTGGTAGCAAGTTGTTCCACTGATCAATCATTCTCACTGTCAGGAAATTTCTCCTTAGTTCTAGGTTGCATCTCTTCTTGGCTAGTTTACCTCCATGGCTTCTTGTCTTGCCTTCAAGCGCTTTGGAGAATAGTTTGACTCCCCACTTTATACTGGATATTGGAACACTGTTATGTCCCCCTCAGTCCTTTTCATTAGACTAGACATACCCAGTTCCTGCAACCGTTCTTTATATGTTTTAGCCTCCAGTCCCCTAATCCTCTTTGCTGCTCTTCTCTGCACTCTTTCCTAGAGTCTTAACATCTTTTTTTTAACATCGTGGCGACCAAAACTGGATGCCATATTCCAAGTGTGGCCTTACCAACTAAGGAAACCCACCATTTTCCCTGATGATTTTCTTCTGCTGCATAAGGTCATTTCTTCTGCTGCAGGCTATTTGATCTGCTGAGCTATGAAATGTTAATTTCCCCACAATGGATTACGTGAAGAACTTCACCGCCACCCTTTCTCCTTTTTAATGGCTAATTATTTGCAGAGTACAGTTTTAATTCTGCTGATCAGACCTGCAAGACAACACTCTTGAGCATTTGTATTAATGGACAGATGGCATAACATTAATTCCAATCAAAGCAACAATGTGCCTTTATCAATGAATTCTTTTTAAGGTATCTCCAAATGAAATATGGGTATTACAGAGCAGCCCAGACCACCTTCTTTGTTTTTTTAAAAAAATTATCTTTACAGGGGCAATGAGGCTTATCTTCAAAGCCTCATTTTTTGAGATTATTACGGTGTTTTTCTTTTTTTAGGGTAGCTCTCAGACACTAAAAAGTGCCTCCAGACAAATGTTTATCTGCTGGAATTATTTATTTTCTGCCAACGCTGCCAAAATGCCTCAGATAAAGATTTACAGACTGTACTCCACAAATGTTTACGTAACTCTTTAAGGGGCCCTAAGATGTGGCTTTTGCTGAATCAGAGTGATACAGCTACCCACTGCAAATGCTTCCTGTTCATGTTTGGGAGATGATTCTCAAAGAACTTGGGGGCTGCCAGACAGATCAAAGAACTGTGTGGCCCAGGAATGATTGTGAAATTAAGAGGATTGAAAGAAGAAAGAATCCATGCTATGAAACTGAATGTAAAATGCTAGACCTATTGGCTGCATCTCTGGAGCGAATCCACAGCAACTGAAGCGCGAAGATACTCCTGCCGATAAATTACTTTGAGAAGACGTAGGAGACGGTAGTACTATAGGCTGCCTACCCAGCAGGAACCCCCAAAATGGAATTTGGTCCAGGGCTAGAACAAGCAAACCAACCTCCAAGGGAGGGAGGGAGGGAGGAAAGAAGGAGAGAAGGCGGAGAAAGGAACAGAGGGAGGATGGAAGATCAAAGAAGATAGAAAAGAAGGAAAGAAGGGAGCAAATGAGAAGATAGAAAAGAGGAAGGAAAGAAGGGAGGGAGGCAGGAGAGAGGAAAGAAGATAGAAAAGAGGGAGCAAGAAAGAAAGAAAGGTGAGAGAGGAAAAAAGGTGGAAAAAGGGAAGGAAGGAAGGAAGGAAGGAAGGAAGGAAGGAAGGAAGGAAGGAAGGAAGGAAAAGAAATAAAAGAGGGGGAAGATAGAAAAGGAGAGAAGGGAAAGGAGAGAGAAGAGAAAATGAGGAAAGAAGGGAGGGAGGGAGGAAGGATGGATCTCATTTTCAAAAATCCTATTTGACAATGGACTACATAAAAATACAGCTTTCAAATCACTCTATGACTACAAAACACTCACATCAGTCACTGAATGCACTCACAAATGCCTTGGAGCCCTACAGCATAAATCTGTAGGGGAAAGAGGTGTTAATACAACTCATAAGACCCTGACCAACCTTATATAGCTCTGACCTAGATGCTAAAAGACCATTTCACCCCTAAGAGACTTTGAGTAGAAAGAAGGCACTTAATGTTTTCTCCTATGATGGCAGAGGTGTCAACAATTGACATTCTCATTGACAGCTTCTTCCAATGTAATTTGTCCCCCAAGGTGAGGATGGCATTCAGTCTCGTAGTCTTCTACAGCGACCTTTGCAGCAAGGCTGGCTGGGGAATTCTGGGAGTTGAAGTCCACACCTCTTCTAGTTGCAAAGTTTGAGAAAAACTATTCTTAGAAGCTTGTACAAACTTGGTTTTTCTGGAAGATTTTCGAGAGTTGATTCAGTGTGAAATCTTTGATGCAAGAAAGGGTGCTACTTATTCAGCAGCATGCTATCAATACAAGTCATCCTTGACTTACCACAGATCATTTAGCTACCATTCAAAGTTGCAACAGCACTGAAAACAGTGACATGACCCGTTTTTCACACTTACAGCCTTTGTAGCATGATCGCGTGATCAAAAGTCAAGACGCCTGGCAATTGGTTTGTACTTATGACCGTTGCAGGGGTTACATGATGACCTTTTGCAACCTTCTGAAGAGCAAAGTCGATGTGGAAGCCAGATTCACTTAACAACCAGGTTACTAACTTATCAACTGCAGGGATTCACTTAACAAAGAAAGGTTGTAACATGGGGCAAAGCTCAGTTAACAATGTCTCACTTAACAACAGAATTATTGAGCTCCGTTGTAGTCATAAGTTCAGAACTACCTACATTACATTATTACTGTTGGAAAAGCTTGCCGTCAGAAGCTGTAGGTGCTCCATCACTGGAGGTTTTTAGGAGATTGGACAGCTACTTGTCTGAAATGGTATAGAGCCCTGATGACAAAGCTATAGCACACGCGTGCCAGAAGTGGCACGCAGAGCCCTCTCTCTGGGCATGCGAGCCATCGCCCCAGCTCAGCTCTACCATGCATGCACATGTGCGCCACTCACCGGCCAGCTGGTCTTCAGGTCTCTGCCGTGCATGTGCGGGGGGTGACCCGCGTACATGTAGGGGGTCACACGTGCGTATGTGGGGGCAGGGCACATGTGCAGGGAGCATCATGTGTGTGGGGGTTGCGGGAGCTTCAGAGGGGTCACCCATGCGTGCATAGGGGGTGGGGTGCATGCACAGGGTGCACACGCGCATTGCCTTTTGGGGATGCAGGCACACTTTGGGCATTTGATGCCGAAAAGGTTAGCCATCACTGGTATAGGGTCTCCTGCTTGAGCTGGGGGCTGGGCTAGAAGACCTCCAAGGTCCTTCCGGCTCTACTCTGATTGATCAATTGATTACTGCTTTGAATTTTGCACATTACTCATTTTGAGGTTCAGCAATAAATCCATCTCATAAACAAAATGCTTCATACCCATTCTAATTTTAAGTGCACAACTCTATCTAATTATAAATCCATTTTTGGTCCTTTTTTCGCTTCCACAGGTCTTAAAATCTCATACTGAAAACATCTTTACACAGTGTGGGTGTCAACTCATAAAACTTTCCTATGCCTGTTTTTTTGGGGGGGGGAGAAATCTGAAGGAGCAGTACAGCAGTTTAAAACCAGAAGTACATTCCACCCTTATCTTAAAAAGATTGTAGCTGGCTACCGGATCTTCTGCCCTCAAAAATCCTTCATTGGAGAATGTGATTGATGACACCCTGCTCGACATTCAGTGCTTCATTGGAAAATCTGATTTATGACACGGGGGGGAGGGGGGAAACAGGGTCACAGGTGACTATAAATTACGTATGCCAGAGTTGGTTTCATTTAGGTTAATGCCGGCATGTTGCTCCTACTCTTTTGGATTCTTTTGAAGCTTGGCTGGAGGCTCATGATTTAATTAGGGCAATTGCCAGAACCCTGACAGTGGGCTTACTGAATTGGTGCAATATCCTTTGTTGGGATTACAACAACAACTCTCTGACAACCGTTGCAGGAACTGGGCATGGCTAGTCTAAAAAACGGAAGGGTGAAGGGAGACATAATGGCAGCGTTCCAATATTTGAGGGGCTACCACAAAGAAGAGGGGGTCAATCTGTTCTCCAAAGCACTTGAGGGCAGAACAAGAAAAAATGGATGGAAGCCTATCAAGGACAGGTGCAACCTAGACCTAAATAGAAATTTCCTGATAATGAAAACAATTAATCAATTAAGTGGCTTGCCAGCACAAACTGTGGGTGCTCCATCATTTTTAAGAGGTTTTTAAGACAGCCATTTATCTGGAATGGTATATGGACTCTCCTGCTTGAAAAGCAGGTTGGACTAGAACAGTGGTCGCCAACAGGTGGGCTGGGGACCACTGGTGGTCCATGAGAAAATTTGGGTGGTCCACAAGAAATGTCACTTCCAAAGCAACCCCCCAAAGCAAATAATCCAGGCTGCGCAGGAACATAAGGCTGCGCCACCCACATGGCCTGTGGGAACACAAGGCTTGCGTCACTTGCATTGTGAATAACACGTAGTGAGGGTAGGGGGGAAAGGGCGGGGGGAACTTGCCCCACTCGCCCCACATGCCTGGCCTGGCCACCGGGCTGCTTCTTTCCGCTTCTTTCTTATTCTGCTTTTGGCTGCACGCAAGGAATGCAGCAGAAGTTTCTTTCTTTCCCCCAAACTCCACCAGAAATGACTCTTTGGGACCCTGCAAGGCATCCTGCTCCAATAGGCTGCACCGCCAAAGACTCATTTCTGGCAGAGTTTGGGGGAGAGAAAGACTTCTGCTGCTTTCCTTGCATGAAGCCAAAAGTCTCTCTCTCTCTTTCTCTCCCCCTGAGAATGGAGCTGGAGACGTTATCCTGTGATCCCAAATAAAGAATGATCGATCAGTAGGAAAACAGGATGGGGAATTTTCCTGCAGACGTTTTTTGGGATTTTCCCAGGGTCTCTGGTCCACATGATTTAAAATTATGAGTTTGGTGGTCCTTGAGGTCCAAAAGGTTAGTGACCCCTGGACTAGAAGATCTCGAAGGTCCCTTTCAACTTTGCTATTCTTTTAATTATAGAAGAAAATGACTCCCTGGCAAATCTATTTAAAATACACAGGTGATTAGATAGATAGATAGATAGATAGATAGATAGATAGACGGACAGACACAAACCCACACAAAGTAGTACCTTGATACTCAACTGCTTTGAAAACTTATCAAATTTGGTACTCAAAGCCTTTTGATACAAAAATGTTGTTCCAGTACTTATAATTTATTTTGCACTCAATGAACAAACTACAACTTGTCAGTGTCGGATGTCTTGTAGCTCACTACACCATTTCTTATGGTGGGAAAAATTGTTTGATATTCATCATTTTTTGTACTCATCACCCTTCCCAGAACCAATTAACGATGAGTACCAAGGTACCGCTGTAAATTGATAATGGCTGGATGGCTGGATAGAGAAGATGATGGATAAGAGATATATGATAGATAGATAGATAGAGAGAGAGAGAGAGATGTGATGGATAAGAGATAGATAGGTAGACAGACAGACAGACAGATAGATAAGATGTTGGTTAGAGGGGATAGATAAATAGATGAACTTAGCAAGCTTCTTTTGGTTCTCATGTTTGTCTTCCGAGAGGCAACTGTCATAGGTCAGTTGAGCAGCATAGACATAAATAAGAAATAAACTGTTAAAAAACTAAATACATTTCAGCCATCCTGGAGACATCCACAAATCTCATAATTGCATCTTCCAGTTTTTAATAATGAAATTGAAAAGTGCCAGTCTCCATCCCACCCACCGCTTCCCACCAGTTTCAGAGGGAGTCTTCTGAGAGGAACATGTGTGAGACAGATATACACACACACAACCCTCTTAACTCTATTAGAACACCTCAGGTGAACGTTTTACCACTTTAAAAAAGAAAGGTATTCGCCTCACTTCCACGTGGACTATAACTCCCATCATGCCATCCTTTCTAGCAATGATGGGAGCTGTATTCTCGGAGGTGGAGGGGATCGTCTATCTGGGGTCAGAGGACATCCCATAACGGCCCTTCCCGCCGGCCCCGCCCTTCCCCCGTCCCAGGTGAGCACAGGTAGAGGTCAGAGGTCATCCTGGCCTGAACAGCACAAGTCAAAGGTCGCTGTCGGAGCACGTGGTTATACTCACCCTTGTCTAGCAACCGCCCCCAGGGTTCCCACCACTTCTGGGACGCAGCTCAGGTCCCTCCCGCAGGAGACCCGAGCCACGCCGGCTGTCCCTGGCCCCACCGCGGAGGAGGCCGCCGCCGCCGCCGCCGCCATCGCCGCCGCTGTAGAAGCCGCCATACCAAGCCACACACAGGGATCCGAGAGCCGGCTAGCAACGCCCCCTTCCTCGGACCCAACCACCAATCACGACACGTCTTCCCCGGGACTTTGACGGTGTGGAACAGGCGCGCACCAAGCGGAGCCAATCAAAATGCACGCAGGGGCAGACGAGAGGCGGGGCTCCCTTACTTGAGGAGGGAGCCTAAGGGGAGGGGGAGATATTTCCCGTCATACCCCTGGAAAGAGAACAGACCTGGCTTTCTCCCTGAGGGAATAGGGCTTTCCGCTTTTGATGAGGACTACTTAGACCATAGTGCATTATGCTCGCCTAACCCCCTCCGTAGAACTGTAATTCCCAAGATGCATCAGGATACCGCAAAAAAAAAAAAAAAAAAAACCGCAAGATTGCCAGATGCGCGGGCTCCCCCTATATAAAAGAGATACTACAAAACTATTGATATGTCTGAGGGCCAGTGGCGCAATGGATAACGCGTCTGACTACGGATCAGAAGATTCTAGGTTCGACTCCTGGCTGGCTCGGTTCAGGCTAATGTTTTTCCTTTAATTAAAAAAAATAAAAAGTGTATTTTTAATGCTTTTATTGTTTTGTGTTTTTTTCTTTTTTGTCTTCTTGGATTTTTTTTAATTTTAACTTTGTTCTGAATAATATATATATTACCTGTATACCTATACACATATAACATACACAAATATACAAAGATTGTATAGTTTAAAAAGATTTTAAAAAATAAATATATGTGTGTGTATGTGTGTATATGTGTATGTGTGTGTATATATAATTTTTAAAAATCTTTTTGAACTACTATACAATCTATTAATACCAATAAAATGATTTTTTTACCATTGTGCACAAAAAGTACCAAACATTTCATTTTTTTTTATTCAGAATTAGCTTTTTGTTCTCATCTATACATCTTATTATCTCTCTGATTGAACGTACAATTTTTTGGAGGACATGCAATTTAATGTGAAGAAATATTTAATATTGAACTGGTGGGAAGATCAATACCCACGATGAAAGGATGGTTTAGAGATTTTGCTGAGATGAATAATTTCTTTTATTAAAGAGATTTTTTTTAAAAGCTGCATTTTAAGAAAGTGAATTGGGACCTAAGAAAGATAGAGAGGATATTAAACTCATCTACCTAATTCTTAAAGAAAGATACGTCAGCCTTTGGCAAGGACATACTTTTAACAAATGCAGAATTTATATCAAGAGTTGCTCCTTAGAAATTCAATTTGGTGTATCGAT
>CM019155.1:147134396-147163974 GCA_009733165.1 Naja naja
CTATACTGTTATGTATGTAGGTTTAAATGTTATTGGTTTATTTGAATTGGTCTTGTAAAATGTCAAATGGTATTGGTTTAAATAGTGCGGGAAGAAACCCTGCACTCCCATTGGCTAGCAGCTACGGCTGCCGGCTATAAGAAGCACCGTAGCCTTACCCGGACGGGTCCATTCGAGCTGTTGTCATTAATAAAGCCTTTTGCTGGAATTCCTCGCGTCTGACTCTTCATGCAAACTTAACACTGGCGACGAAGGTGGGATTTCCCTGAAGAGAAGACGACGCGACGAACAAGCAACTGAGCGAGATGGCTGCGCTGACACCCCCCCAGCACCGTTCGATCGGCGACGGAAGACTGGGAATCGTATGCAGACCGGTTCCACATGTTCCTGGAAGGGAACGATCTCGCCGGCATCCCCGAGAGACGGAAGAGGCGGTCTTTCTCACACACTGCGGTCCGGCAGTCTTCAAAATGGCGAAGGCGTTGGCGGAGCAGCAGAATTGAAGGTAATAGAATGGCCCGAATTAGAAAGACTTTTAAGAGCCCATTTACGCCCCACAAGTATCGTGCCTCATTAAGAGACACGAATTTTACCGTCGGGATCAAGGGATAGCGAGAGTGTTAATGACTTCGTGGCAAGCTTAAGGGACATTGGGGGTGCTTGTGACTTTACCAACGTAGAAGAGGCCATGCGTGATCGGTTTGTTTTGGGCCTTAAAGATAAGATCTTACAAAGCAAACTGTTAATGAAACCAAAAATCACGCTTAAAGAGGCTATTGAAGAGGCTGTTTCAGCAGAAGCCCCAAGTCCTCAGCTGCGGCCATGAAAAAGATTAACAAGGCCTCGAGCCAGGCCTCAAGCCATTCTGATGGGGAAAAATCCTCAACAACTCATTGCAAACAAATAGACTCTGATTCGGATAGCAGTGAGGAAGAAGAGGGGATTTTTAAGCTCAGAATGGAGAAGAAAAGAAAAGACTCTGAGAAAAACAGGCAAGGATTCGTTTGCAGAGGCTGTGGGGGGGCCACCCCCGCACTGAATGCAAGTTCTTTGACTCCATTTGCCTACGTTGTGAGAAACGGGTCATATAGCCAGAGTCTGCAAATCATCCAGAACTCCCCCCATTCAGGAGAAATTTCCTGAGGAAGATTTTAAGCCCAACAATTTAATTGGAAAAATGGGGCGAAATCCAAAAGCAAATGGCAAGAGTGAAACTCACCAAACAATATCCATTGGTCGTCTTCACATTTAAATAGCAGAAAAGTACATGTGAAGGTGTTTATTGAGGGAGACCGTGCCACATGGAAGTGGACTCAGGCTCTTATTTATCTATGGTGTCATGGGACACTATACACAGACTCTTTCCAAGAATTCAGAAAAAACATTTCCAGAAGCAAGCACTGACCCTCAAAGACTACCAAGGGAACAAGATTCCAGTAGTTGGGCGAGGGAATTCAACGTGCAGTTTAAAGGCCACACCAAACGTTGCCACTGACCATCGTGGACAAGGATCGCCCAAGTTTGCTGGGACTTGAGTGGTTCAAGCCACTTGGCATCGAGGTGACTGGCATCCATCACGTGAGCAGTTCTGACTGGGAAGAGTCCTTGAAGTCTGAGTTTCCAGAGGTCTTCAGCGAAGGACTGGGCAAGTATATGGGGACCCCTATTGCTTTCAGTTTAGACCCCAAGGTGCCCCCAATTCGTTTAAAGCCCAGGAGGGTTCCATTTGCTTTAAAGGAAAAAATTGATGCACAATTAGATAAGCTCATCGCCCAAGGGGTTTTGGAACCTACTGACCACTCCAGATGGGAAACACCCATAGTCACACCAGTCAAGGCTGATGGGTCAGTGAGAATCTGGGTGACTACAAGGGGACACTTAACCATGCGCTGCAGCAGAGCGCATACCCTGTACCTGTTGTGCATCATCTGCTCCATTCCCTTGGCAGGGGTACAGTATTTGCTAAACTGGACTTAGCTCAGGCATATCAACAATTAACAGTTGATGATGCCACTGCAGAGGCACAAACATTGTGACTCATAGAGGTGCCTTCAAATGTAAAAGACTACAATTTGGAGTAAGCGTGGCACCTGGCATTTTTCAAAGTCTTATGGAAAGAATGTTGCAAGGACTGCCTGGGGTAGTGCCTTATTTTGATGATGTGTTAATCTCTGCTGAAAATGACACTCAGCTTCAAGAGAGACTCAGAGAAGTCCTTACCAGATTCAGAAAGCAGGTTTGAAAGTCAAGGAAGACAAATGCACTCTCAAAACAGACAGAGTTGAATTCCTGGGGTACATGATTGATAAACAGGGCATCCACCCCACTGATGCCAAGGTTAAAGCGATCAAGGAAGCCCCTAAACCTCGTTGCAAGTCAGATCTGCAAGCCTTCCTTGGCCTTATTAACTTTTATCACATGTTTCTACCTCACAAGCATCTATTGCTGAACCCTTACATCGTTTACTTGATAAGAAGGCTGCTTGGATCTGGGGGCGGAAGGAACAGTCAGCATTTAACAGTATTAAGAGACTAATCACGTCTGATGCTGTGTTGATTCAATTCTCTGAGAATTTACCTGTTGTTCTGACTTGTGATGCATCCCCTTTGGAGTGGGAGGGGTTTGAGCCACAGGCTTCCCAATGGCCGGGAAGCCCCAATTGCATTCTACTCTCGCACGCTGTCCAAAGCAGAGAGGAACTACAGCCAATTGGACAGGAGGCTTTAGCAGTTGTGCAGCTGTTAAGAAATTTCATGAATATCTGTATGGCAGGTCATTCACCATTGTTACAGATCACAAACCTTTGCTTGGCATCGTGGCAGGAGACAAACCTACACCTATTATCCTGTCACCAAGAATGCTGAGGTGGACTGAATTTCTTGCAGCCTACTCCTACAAACTGATTCACAGGCCTGGCAAGGACATTGGACATGCTGATGCACTGAGTCGTTGCCCACTACCTTGCCACACAAGGAAGACTGTGAACTTGAGACTCACACCTTTTTCCTGGAGACCGTTGCTAAGCTTCCAGTCCATGCTGCTGAGATTGCCAGAGAATCTGCCAAAGATGCTGTGTTGGCACCTGTTATGGGCTGGATTAAGAAGGTTGGCCTCTTCAAGATCTACCTCACTTTGCTCAACCTTTCAAATCCAGGCAAACTGAATTATCTGTATTAAGAGGATGTATTTTGTGGGTAACAGGGTGTTATTCCTGCAAAACTGCAAGGGAGGTTTTGAAATGTTACATGAGGGTCATCCTGGGATTGTAAGGATGAAAGGTTTGGCCAGGAGTTATGTATGGTGGCCAGGTATTGACAAATGGTTGAAAACTGGGTTGCATCTTGTCCCAATTGCCAGGTAGTCAGGCCTGCCCCACCTCACGCCCCCACACAGGAATGGGAATGTCCTAGGGGCCCATGGTCTAGAATCCACATTGATTTTGCAGGTCCTACAGAGGGCACACGTTTCTAGTAATTGTTGATGCATACTCCAAATGGCTAGAGGTTATTCTCATGACTTCTACTACTACTGAGGCTGTTATCAAGCAGCTCAAAAAGCTCTTTGTAACCCATGGGTTACCAGATGTCCTTGTCTCTGACAATGGCCCTCAATTCACGTCTAACATTTTTGAATCCTTTCTAGCTCAACAGGGCATCAGACATGCCCTTACAGCCCTGGGCACCCTTCGCCAACGGCCGGGCTGAACGTATGGTACGCTTTACCAAAGAAAAGCTTCAGCAGCTGGGTCCTGGGACATCTCTGAGAAGCTTGAAAAGCTTCTTAGTGTTCAGCACATCACTCCTAGCCCATCAACTAACTTGTCCCCAGCAGAGTTGTTAATGGGCAGGAAACTTAGGTCTTCCCTTGACCGACTTCATCCCACTTATGCACCCAATACACCACTGGATTCCACTTCCAAGTTCGTTCTTTCAGTGTGGGAGATTCTGTCTATGCTAGGAACCTTACAGGTGAACCTTTGTGGATTCCTGCTGAAATAACTCACATCACTGGCCCTCTTTCTTACAGGGTTCAAACAGAGGATGGCCTCCTCTGGAGCAGGCACATTGACCAACTTAGATCCCGGTTCACTCAGGAACATCGCCCCTCTCTCTCTAGGTCCCTCACCTGATGTCTCTTCTAGGGGGAAGGGGAGGAACAGGAGGAATATCAGCAAACAGGAATCAACCCCTTGTGTAACGAGCCATTGCGCAGGAACCATCCCGAACCCTGTCACAATGCCAAGATCCATCCTAGAAGTAGAGTCATTGACAGGAACCATCCCGAACCCTGTCACAATGCCTACATCCATCCTTAGAAGTGGAAGATTGTACATCACTACCAGATTTGGGTGTTGACATTGGAATGGAGATGGGTTGGGAGGAGAGACCAGATTCTAACAGTCTAACAGGGTCTTCTTTCACAGGAAGTCCTAACAGGGAAATGTCAGCAGACACATTTCCCTCTCACTGGGTGAGAACAATAAAGATTCTGAACCACGAAGGTCTCAACGTACACGTAAGAGCCCCACCTATTTAAGGAATACATTAGATAGGTTGGGTTTGGTATGGACTGAACCTAGTGGGGAGGGGTGTTATGTATGTAGGTTTAAATGTTATTGGTTTATTTGAATTGGTCTTGTAAAATGTCAAATGGTATTGGTTTAAATAGTGCGGGAAGAAACCCTGCACTCCCATTGGCTAGCAGCTACGGCTGCCGGCTATAAGAAGCAGCCGTAGCCTTACCCGGACGGGTCCATTCGAGCTGTTGTCATTAATAAAGTCTTTTGCTGGAATTCCTCGCGTCTGACTCTTCATGCAAACTTAACAAATACCACTCTATATAAAGCTTTAGTAAGGCCACACCTAGGGTACTGCATCCAGTTTTGGTCACCACCCTATAAAAAAGATGTTGAGACTCTAGAAAATTTGCAGAGAACAGCAACCAGGATAATTAGGGGACTGGAGACTAAAACATACAGTGAATGCGGTTACAGGAACTGGGCCTGGCTAGTCTAGTGAAGAGAAGGACCAGGGGAGACAGGATAGCTGTCTTCCAATATTTGAGGGACTGCCACAGAGAGGAAGGGCTCAAGCTATTTTCCAAGGCATCTGTAGGTCAGACAAGGAATAATGGATGGAAACTGAACAAGGAGAGATTCAACCTGGAAATAAGGAGAAACTTTCTGACAGTGAGAACAATCACAATGGAACAGCTTGCCCTCGGAAGTTGTGGGACCGCCATCACTTGAGACTTTCAAGTAGAGATTAGACTGCCATTTGTCAGAAATGGTGTAGGGTCTGCCGCTTAGGTGCGGGGTTGGACTAGATGACCTATAAGGTCTCTTCCAACTCTGATTATTTGTTAATCTGTTAAATGAATGATTGTAAATCGAGGAGTACTTATATCTGTATTGTTTGATAGGTACAACTCCAGGCTGGTAATTCCTCAATAAAATTGCACTTCTTACAAACTTAAACAATGATCAGTTTTGCAAACATTTGAACACAGTTTTTCCCAAATTACCATAAACGTGGAAGGACTTTTATTTTCCAAATCATAGGTTTTTTTTTCAGAATCTTAGATAGGATATGGAATTGTCTACATTCTCCAAATCACAAGAAGGCAGGACAAGAAGCAATAGATGGAATCTAACCAAGGAGAGATGTAACCTAGAAACAAGGAGAAATTTCCTAACAATTAACCAGTGGAACCACCTGCCACCAGAAGTTGTGAGTGCTCCAACACTGGGGGGTTTTAAGAAGAGACTGGACAGCCATTTGTCACAAATACTATAGGGTTTCTTGCTTGAGCAGGACGTTGGACTAGATGGCCTCGAAGATCCCTTCCAACTCTTATTCTATCTTTAAGAAACACTAGCAAATTTCAGGGCTGAAAAACCTGGTTTCCTTTGTCCTCTAATAATGAAGTCTTGCTGGCTTGAAAAACCTCATTTATACTGCAAAACTTCACTCTTGCCATTATGAAATCAAGGAGTTATAACTTTTAGCACACTTTAGAAAAAAAAGGAAAAGAGAGAAAGCAGCAAGACTTTAGCCAAGTTTCTGAAATTAATTCCAGCAACTATGGAAAGCCGCTTTAAGTGACATTCTGCAAAACGTTAACAAACCTGATTTATTGACCGATCAATCAATAAAGTGCCCAGATTGGATTTCCAAGGTTATTTTTCTACAGGATCGCCAGACTACTGTCATTCAGTGGAGAGCAAAGCAGGAAAGATTTGTTTCAAACTGGGTTTGCGCAAAAGATAGAGTTCCATGAGGATTTTACGGGGTTGTTTAAGAAAGAAAATTCACTCAAATGCTTCTGATTTTCTATCGTTGCATCAGTGTTTCTCCCAAGTGTGATTTGTGACCCCTTGCAATCTCTCCAAACTTCCTCAAGTTTGCAAAATCAAAATTATTTGCCCACCTACCCCGAAAAATAATACAATATTGACATTTATTTCTGTATTTCGTATTTCTTAACCCCCCTCTCTCCATACCATTGCACAAATCAAAAGCAAAAAGATTTTGGGTAAAAATGTATATGTGGTTAGGAAAAATGTTAAGGCAGCATATAGATTTTAAGCCAGAACTATTTTTGTTAGGCATAAGAACAGTAAAATATGACAGAGAATACATATTTGATATTATATGTTTTAACAGCAGCCAGAATTATATTTTGCAAAACATTGGAAAAGCGAGGAAATACCTACAGAAGATGTAATTTAAAAAATACTGGACTGTGCAGAAATGGGCAGTTTAACAATGAAGTTAAAAGAAAAAGAAGACAGACTACTTTCAAACTTGGGATTAATAGAATTCTTTATTGGCCAAGTGTGATTGGACACACAAGGGATTTGTCTTGGTGACTGTGCTCTCAGTGTACATAAAAGAAAAGATACATTCATCAAGAGTCAAGAAGCATAAGGTATAACACTTAATGATAGTCATAAGGTACAATAAGCAATCAAATCATACTAGGAAAGAGTCAATAGAATTGTTAGGATACAAGCAACAAAGTTAGTCATACAGTCATAAGGAAGGAGATGGGTGAAAGGAAGGATGGGAGGATCAATAGTAATAGTAGTGCAGACTTTGTAAATAGTTGGACAGTGTTGAGGGAATTATTTGTTTAGCAGAGTGATGGCTTTTGGGAAAAAACTGTCCTTGTGTCTAGCTGTGCTGGTGTGCAGTGCTCTATAACGTCATCTTGAGGGAAGGAGTTGAAACAGTTTATGTCCAGGATGAGGGGTCTGTAAATATTTTCACAGCCCTCTTTTTGATTCGTGCAGTATACAGGTCCTCGATGGTAGTAATGGTAGTAATTGTTTTTTTCTGCAGCCCTAAGTATCCTCTGAAGTCTGTGTTTGTCTTGTTGGGTTGCAGAAGCAAACCAGACAGTTATAGAGGTGCAAGATGACAGACTCAATCATTCCTCTGTAGAACTGTATCAGCAGCTTATTTTATCAATGGTTGGACAATAGAGGTAGAAATTAGGATCTTGAGATGTAAATGAATTGACCTAGACAGTATTGTATGCAAAGAAAAAAATAAAAATAAAAAACATACATACATACATACATTCATACATACATACATATACACATACATAATTTGAAGTGGTAGTAACAGCAAATGCGTCCATTTTAATGTTTCATATGGTCAATATTGAAAAATTTAACTTTTTATTTTACAATGAAAAAGTACTTTTGGACTACTCAGATTCAACGTTGGAAGGGGAAAAGATTAAACACTGCAGTAGAGTTTTGTCTCACTAATTGTTCAATATTTTTACAAAAAATTACAAAGTACAGTATCACAGCTTGAAAACCCCTGTTGTAGTACAATCTGTCCCAACCCAGCCCCCCTCTCTATAAATATGGACTTCAATTCCCAGAATCCTCTAAGCATCCATGGTGGGTAGAGAATTCTGGGAATTGTTATAATCCCTATGGAGGAGATGGTAGACTGGGAAAAAGTGCTTTAATAAACGGGATATGGTTTAGAATTCCCTCCCTAGCAGATAAACCATCACCAAATGCTGGGATGTCATCATTTCCGCTGTAATTTAATTAAAGTAGTTTTGTGTGTTTCCATTTGTGTCTCCTGGACATAATAACCTGGTTCATAACCTGGTATGATGGGCCACCAAAAGGTTGTGCATCTTTATCAAGCTAAAAACTGGAAATGAATGTGAAGAGCTGACAAATATCCTATGCCAGTTTTCCTCAGTCTTGGGAACTTTGAGAGGTGGATTTCAACTCCCAGAATCCCCTAGCCAGGATTGAATTCTGGGAGTTGCAGTCCTCACCTCTTAAAAGTTCCCAAGCTTGGAGAAATACCATTCTGTGCTGCCTTAATAAAGCAGCATTCTTCTTGACTTCTGAGTGAAAGAAAGCGGATGTGTAAATAATTCTAGGTTAAATTGCGGTTTCTCAAATTTGTCAACTTTAAGAGATGTGGACTTCAACTTCCAGAATCAGCAGGGTGAAACAAAGTGTTGTGGCCTGTTGGCAGCTGGCCCCTCCAGCAAACGAATCAGAGGAGGCAGCGGTGTGGGAGTCAGGATCAGCATGGGAGCTCCAAGGGGAAGAGGGAATGGAGCTGGCAGAGAGAGACACAGAGGCAGACCCCAGGTCCAGAGGTGGCTGATTAGGAAGAGGAACAGCTGGGTCCAGTGCCTGATTCTCAGCTGTGCAGAAGGCAGAGGAGAGGAGAGCAGTAGAAATTATGGGCCAGTCCTCGGGACAGAAGAGCCACCGATAATGAAGCCCCGCCCAAGCTCTGGAGATAAAAGGCAGAGGGCGGAAACGAATAATGTGGCACACAACTATTCATCTTCTGGCAGGCCGGACTTGTTAGCCTGTGGTGAGAGAGAATCTTTTTGTCAGGGCTGCCGGCTCTCCTAATAAAGGAATATTTGAGTTAATTTCAGAGGGTTTTTGTCATGTTTGGGGACCTGGGTCAGAATTCAATAATTTCAAAATTATGTCTCTGTGTCATGGCAATGTGGGCAGGCAGGAAGAAGAAAGAAATCCAGACTTATCTATTTTTACTGCGTGAGACATTTATCGTGCACCGTTTCAACTGTCCACAAACAAGCCGTGCAAGCCACGGCCTCCTTCATTATTTGTTCAGTTCGGCCAGCATCCACCGATGGGTCTTAATCTTTTCATGCAACTTGGTGTATACTTCTACTACCTTCTCAAATTCCGGCCCCATGATCTCGTATTCCAAAAGGACTCTGTGGGAAATGACTAAATCTTCTTCTTCCTTCGTCAAGAGGCTCTGCAGTTTGTCCCTGGAGAAGAATGAAAGTGTCATGCCCCTGTTAGAATCTGACTCCATGGGAATGTGGCTCTGGAGGTTGTGGGGGAAACTGGGGAAGGACACAGGACAGCTGGGCATTCAGAGGAAGGCCCAGGCCCATCCCCTCTTCATCCTAGGACACGCAGGGAGGAACGGATAAGGGAGAAACGTGAATGGCATGGTCTATGGGGGAGGAAAGGGCCTTGATCCCCTTCATGGGCTGCAGCTGTGAGGACTGTTTAAAAGGACAAACGACTCATGGGCCAATGCTGGAAGCAAAGCATGAAAATATTTTGTCTGTTACGTTCTTATGAGAGTTCTGGCTTTCGATATCTGTGGACGTCTTCAAGCCCTTATCCTGCCTTGTCTCATTAATTGCTTCAGTGTAGTTTGTATTGTTTTTTTCTATTTATAATTTATATGTATTTTGAGTTTGAACAGAAGTTGTTCCTTTTCGCAACTGTTTGTGGGGGAGTTTTTCTCCAGTCAATGATAATTGGACCTTTGAAGCCAAGTTGAAGGAATTAAAGGGACTTCACCTGTTTTTGTGACTTTGTTGCTTTTGTATCCCACCCTGGGTCATCACAGAAAGAACTGATAAAATGTACACAGGTAGTCCTTGACTTACAGCAAGCTCATTTAGTGGCCGCTCGAAGGGCCCTGAAAACAGTGACTTTAGGACAGTTTTGGCAGAGGAATGGCTGTGGCGTTCTATGTCAACAAAATTCAGACGTTTAGCAACTGGCATGTACACATGAAGGTTGCAGTGGGTCTGGGGATCTCACGATCCCCTTTTTGTGACCCTCTGATAAGCAAACTCCATGGGGAAGCCAGATTCCCTTAAGTACCGTGTTACTAACTGTAGTGATTCCCTTAACAATGGCGGCAAGAAAGGTTGTAAAATGGGGCGAACCTCATGTCGAGCCCCAAATCGACATAAATGTAGCCATTTTATTTAGCTCTATATGCTCATCATACATTCCTTTCCTTTCTTTCTCTATGCTGGTATAAGGCGGGTGGGTTTCGGGCTCACCACCTTAAGGTGGGAGTAGTAGTTAGATCCGCGATGATGAACCTATGGCACGCGAGCCATCCCCCGGAACTGATGCACTGCGCATGCGCACGCGCACCCCAACAGACAGCTGATTGTTGCGTATCTGCCATGCATGCACAGGGGGTGTGGCGTGGTGGCAGCATGCGCAGGGAGGTTGCACATGCATTGGATTATGGGTGCAGGCACGTGTATGCGCATGCACCCTTTTGGCATGTGACGACGAAAAGGTTAGCCATCACTGGGTAAGATAATGAGGATTGTTTTTGGCTAGGTGGTTCTTCTTCCCGTGGAACAAAAGCTGACCCTGCCGAGACCTGGAGGTGGAGATTGAAGACACCAGGCAACGTTGATTTAATTCTATTGGGGAATGTTGACTTTTGTGGGTTGTTCCTCATTTACAATGTTACAATGTGGTGTAATTCCAGTTTGTGTCAGATCCGGAATTATTTATTTATTTATTTATTTATTTATTTATTTATTATTTGAACTTATATGCCGCCCCATCTCCGAAGACTCGGTACAACTAAAACAGGAACAATAAATACTTAAAAAACGATTAAATTAAATTATAAGTTCAAACATTATAAAAACCTTAAAACCATCCCTCCAAGGGGGTCACAGCCCGGGTTGGTCAAACAACCAGGTCTTTAACTCACGGCGAAAGGTGCGGAGATCAGGGGCCAGGCGGAGCCCCAGAGGCAGTTGGTTCCAGAGGTCAGGCCGCGACAGAAAGGCTCGTCGGGGGAACCGCCAGCCGGCATTGGCCCGCCGACGGGACCCCGAGGAGCCTTGCCTATGAGCTCGCACAGGGCGACCGGTATTTGATATTGGAAGAAGACGCTCCCTTAACTATTGAGGACCCATGTCATGAAGGACTTTGTATGTTAACACCAAAACCTTGAATCTCACCCGGAGCGCAACCGGTAACCAATGAAGGCCACGCAGGAGGGGGGTCGTATGGGAGAACCGGTAACTCCCATCACCACCCGCCGCCGCATTCTGCACCAGCTGCAATCTCCGGATGGTATGCAAGGGCAGTCCCAAATAGAGAGCGTTGCAGTAGTCGAGCCTAGAGGTAACAAGGGCATGAGTGACCGTGCAGGGCGTCGGTCCAGAAAAGGCTTGTCGAACAAGGCGGAGCTGGGCAAAGGCCCCCTGGCAACGGCCCCACCTGATCCTCCAACCGAGCCGTACATCCAGGAGGACCCCCAGATTCCCTATCCACAGGGGTAACACCTCCCCTATGGCCAAAGATGGATAATCTAAACTGGGCCGGGACGCCGATATGCACAGCCACTCAGTCTTGGCCGGGTTGAGTCGAAGCATGTTCCCGCTCATCCAGTTCCGCCGCATCCAAACACCGAGTCATCAGGGAGAGGGCATCACTGATCTGGTCTGGGGTGGAAATGTACAGCTGAGTATCATCAGCGTACTGATGGAATTTCACCCCAAAACCACAGATGATCTCACCCAGCGGCTTCATGTAGATGTTAAACAAAGGGGAAAGGACCGACCCTGAGGGACCCCACAAGAGAGCACCCTAGGGGACGACCTGACCCCCCCCGCCAACACCAATTGCGACCGCCCCGAGAGGTAGGAGGAGAACCACCGAAGAACGGACAACAGACTTTGTCCAATTTGATGCTTACCTAAATAAAAGAGATTTGTTTTGGAGGATGAGGCTTTGCTTATTTCTTTTTGAATGGGTTTCATGACTTGGAAACCTGACAGCTCACCTCACAACTGTCTCACTTAGGAACAGAAATTTGGAGCTCAATTGTGGTCGTAAATCCAGGACTACCTGCACTCACTTCTAACTACACTTGTGGGACCCTCAAGATTCTCGTGTCATTGCTCCACCTGCCACCATAAAGTCAATTTTTTTTCTCCCGAGCTTTGCAGAAACGTAAGTGGTTGGAACTGGATATGTCTAGTTTAATGAAAAGAAGGACTAGGGGAGACATGATAGCAGCCTTCCAATATCTGGGGGGCTGCCACAAAGAAGAGTGGGTGTCAATCTATTCTCCAAAGCATCTGAGGGCAGGACAAGAAGCAACGGATGGGAACCAATCTAGGAGAGAAGCAATCTAGAACTAAGGAGAAATTTCCTGAAGGTTAAAACAATTAACCAATGGAACAACTTGCCTCCAGAAATTGTGGACACTCCATCATTGGAGGCTTTTAAGAAGAGAATGGACAGTCACTTGTCTGGGATGGTATAGGTTCTCCTGCTATTTCTATTCTATTTCTATTCCTATTCTATTTCTATTCTATTTCTACTCTATTTCTATTCTATTTCTATTCTATTCCTATTCTATTTCTATTCTATTTCTATTCTTATTCTATTTCTATTGTATTGTATTCTATTCTATTCCTATTCTATTTCTATTTCTATTCTATTCTATTTCTATTCTATTCTATTCCTATTCTATTTCTATTCTTATTCTATTCTATTCCTATTGTATTCTATTCTATTCCTATTCTATTTCTATTTCTATTCTATTCTATTTCTATTCTATTTCTGTTCTATTCTATTCTCTTCCTATTCTATTTCTATTTCTATTCCATTCTATTTCTATTCTATTCCTATTCTATTCCTATTCCATTTCTATTCTATTTCTATTCTATTTCTATTCTATTTCTATTGTATTCTATTCCTATTCCTATTCTATTTCTATTCTATTCTATTTCTATTCTATTTCTATTCTACTCTTTATTTTATATAGCAGCAACGAACATGATTACTTTAAGAAGTAATGTTCACTTTAAGGAGAGATCAGACAGCCATTTCACTGGATTGGTAGAAGGGCTTCTGCTTGAGCAGGGGATTGGACTAGAGGACCTCCAAGGTCCCTTCCAACTATTGTATTGTATTGTGTATTGTATTTTATTCCCTTCCATGCTATATCTTCCCTTCCCTTCCCTCCCATCCCATTATCAGCTCACCTGATTGTCCGATGCACGTTCACTACCTCAGGTGTGTAAGTTTCCGACAGGATCTCCATTTCATTGTCACTAAAAGCAGCAAAAGAGTTTGGAGTGGGGATTGGTAGATGTGAATACTCCAACACTGGAAGTTACTTTTTTTTAAAGGAACTTTTGCTACCGATCAGTCTATCTGGAGAAGTTTTCTAGAAACCAACCACTCTTGGACTTCTCTTTAACAACATGTGGAAAGTTGCCCAGTAGAAGTATAGTCTGTTAGGAGTGTTTTAATTGGCTAAACCATTTTTCTGACTTCCAATTCAGGAAAGGAACTCACCAAAACTTCAGAAAATAAGCATTGCATTTCACCATAAAATACTTGGTTTTGAACTGGTCCAGGCTGGACTGGATCTCAAGGCGAAACTTGCAGGCCATTTGTTTCAAGAGGCCCAAACAATGCAACAGGACCTGAAACGAACAAGGAACAGCAATGCAAAGAGGCAATCACAAAGGAAGGTGCGAAACACTCTTTAAGTTATTGTACACATTCATCCCTCGCACAGGTCAATCTTGTGGGACAACTGCATCCTTTTCTGGAATGTCAGTCTCTTCTCGGAGTAATTCATGCCTGAGACGCCTCAAGTGAACCAATCTGCTTTAGTGGCTAAAGTGCTGGGCCACTCACTAGGAGACGGGGAGTTCTAGTCCCGCCTTAGGCATAAAAGCTGGCTGGGTGACTTCGGGCCAATCACCAGGAAAGGATGAGAGAAGGAAGGAAGGAAGGAAGAAAGGAAGGAGGGAGGAAGGGAGATAGATAGGTAGATTAGATAGATAGATAGATAGATAGATAGATAGATAGATAGATAGTGACGATTAAAGTGCTGGCCTAGAAACCAGGTGCCTGTGAGTTCTAGCCTCACGTTAAACAACCCAGCGTACCTCACAGAGTTCTTGTGAGTAAAATTGATGTGGGAGGAAGAAGGAGTATCTGGTATGTTTGCCTTAAGTCATTATAAGCAATCGTAAAAGTGGGATAAAAATCCAACTGCATAAAAATCTCAATCTAGGCGCCGTCTTGACGAAATAAGGAGAACTTCAGCCTTTTGAGCATAATGAGTTTCGCTGGGACAGACACTACCAGACTCCCGTTTGAGGTGAGGGGGTGGATTTCACAGCAAGGATTACAGAAGCAAAAGATAACGTTATCTGGGGTTCAAACCATCCCGGCTTTTTCAAAAATGCAAACAGGGCTTATTTTAGAAGCCCGAATGCAGATTGCAGGCTTTAAAAGGTTGCTGTTTAAAAGCTTGCCCTAATCTTGGCATTCCAAAAGAAATTGGGGAATTCTCTGTGCTGAGCAGAACTGACACTCTGTGGGTGGGACAGACCAGGATATCTTTTTTTTTTCCCTACCTTGAGATAAAGTGCTTTCTTTTTGTAGAGACGGTCCTTCAGCTCTTCCTGCTGAGCTCTGGCCTCCCTCAGATGCTGCTTCTCAGTGGCTAGATGCTTCACCAAGTCATCTAACATAAACATCTGAGTTGCGACTCCAGCTTTTTCTGCAGGAAGCAAATTTGGGGGCGACAAGAGAAACGGAATCACAGATCTGGAGATGGAAAGGACCTTGTAGATCTTCTAGCCCAAACCTCTGCTCTAGCAGGGCAGCCTATACCATTCAGGACACATGGCTGCCGAGTCTCTTCATAAAAACCTCCAGTGAAAGCATCCACAGGCCAGACATGGAATAACGGACAGAAACTGATCCAGGAGAGATTCAACCTGGAAACAAGGAGGAATTTTCTGTCAGGGAGAACCACCAACCGACAGAACAGAAGTTGCCCTTGGAAGTTGTGGGAGCTTCATCCCTGGAGGCTTTCATGAAGAGATTAGACTGCAAATCTATCAGAAATGGTGCAGGGTCTCCTGCCTGGGCGGGGGGTTGGACTAGATGACCTACAAGGTCCCTTCCAACTCTGTTCATCTGTTAATATCTGCTGAATATAACTCCTCATCGGCAACAGGAAGGGCACCTGGCCAGTAAACACTCAGCTCCACTCAGTTGCCCAGGTTCCACCCCGCAAGGGATCATGGGAGCTTTGTCACTGGAGGCTTTCAAGAAGGGATTGGACTGCCATCTGTCAGAAATGGCGTAGGGCCTCCTGCTTGGGCAGGGTGTAGGACTAGATCCATGATGGCGAACCTATGGCACGCGTGCCAGTGGTGGCATGCAGAGCCCTCTCTCTCTGGGCACGCGAGCCGTCACCCCAGCTCAGTTCTGCTGTGCATGCGTGCGCGCACCTCCCAAAGACCAGCTGGTCTTCTGGTCTCTGCCGTGCATTCACCGGGAGGGGGTGGGGGCACATCATGGGAGTCATATGCGCATGCACAGAGGGGTGGGAGGGCATGCATGGCGGGTATGGGGTCACGCACGTGTGCGGGGTGCATCGGTGCGCACGCGCACTGCTTTTTGGAGATGTGCACATGCTTTGGGCACTTGGTGCCGAAAAGGTTAGCCCTTCCAGCTCTGTTAATCTGTTATCTGTACCTGTACATTTAGTGCCCCCCCTCATCTGGGATCCTAGCCTGCACCCTCGGTCTCACCCACCAGCGCTGTCTTCCTCTAGGCCACCTCATATGTACTATAATTCCAAATTTACCACAGTCGGGATTGCAGTAACTGAGCAATTGCACACAGGTGGCCTTCAGAAACTTCCCCACCTTGGCTGGGAGCTTTTTCTGCATTTGTTCCAGGTCCTAGAGAAATACAGACACAGAATATATTCCTTTCTCTGACAAACTTCAGTTTATCACCTGTGCTCTCTGGGATTAGACAGTCCTCGACGTATGACCCCAATCGAGCCCACAATTTCCATGGCTAAACAAGACAGATGTGAATTGAGTTTCAGCCCGTTTCTTGACCTTCCCTGACACCGTTGTTCAGTGAATCGCTGTGGTTGTTCAGTTAGGAACAATGGTTGTTAAGCGAATCTGGCTTCCCCATTGACTTTGCTGGTTAGGAGGTTGCAAAAGCGGAATCGGGTGAGCCCCGGCACACTGCAACCGCCATAGGTACGAGTCGGTTGCCAAGCATCTGAATTTTGATCACGTGATCAAGAGCCGTGTGAGAGTGGTGCAGTGGCCTAGAGGGGGAGCTCTTGCCTCACAATCAGGAGGCTGTGAGTTCGATCCTACGTAGAGGCAGATATTTCTGTCTCTGGGCAGTGAGAATATTTCTGAACAAAACTCCGCACTGGCAACAGGAAGGGCATCCGGCCATTAAAATTCTGCTACCTTCATTCAATTTCTACTCCATTCCACAAGGGATTATGGGATCATTAAACGATGATGATGAAGTCATGTGAAAGGTTATGCCACTTTTTTCATGGCCTTTGTAACTTCAAACAGTCACTAAAGCAACTGTTGTAAGTCAGGGACTACCTGTACTAAGGATGGTATTGCAGACAATGTTCTTCTGCTCAGAATTAAGACTTTTTAGCATATTTTTCACGGGGGTATCCATTTTTTAGGAAAACTTGAACAATGAGTCATTTCACGCAATCCAAGTTGATTTGAACTTGTGTCGTTACAAGCAGACCTCAATGTACAACCGTAATACAACCTTGTCCACCACGGCCGTAAATCGAGGCAGTTGTAAAATGGGTCGGTCCCTAGACCAACCTGATTTTATCTTTTTAAGGGGGCCATTAAACAAATCTGCAATTGCTAAGCAAACCAACGGTTCATCACTAAGAGCACGGGGTTGCCGAATAAAAGTCAATTTTTGTAAAAAACACAATTCTTGGGCGCTGAAAAATGGCTGCCATGTTGCCAACTTCAGTCATGTGACTGTGGAGACCCAGACATAGGAACTTTGAATCTGGATAAGAACCCGGAAGCAGATCCGTTGTAACTTTGGTCGTAAATTGAGGAAAACCTGTAGTGTCAATACAAACTTGTGGGCTATCTGGGTTCCTAGAGTAGGAGTGAAGCTGCACTAGGGAATATTATAGGTTACGAATGTTCCAGTTACGAATGTTCACTTAGTGACTGTTTGAAGTTACAACGGCACTAAAAAAAGGTGACCTATGAGCACTTTTCACACTTATCACCGTTGCAGTCACATGATCAGAATTCAGACGCTTGGCAACTGACTCGCATTTACGACAGCTGCCGCATCCAGGAGTCACGTGATCCCCTTTTGCGATCTCCTAACCAGCTTCACTTAACGCCCATGCTCCTAACTGAACCACCACCGGGATTCACTTAAGAACAGCAGCAAGGCAGGCCGCGAAACGGGGCACAAAATTCACTTCACCCCGGCCTCGCTTCGCAACAGAACATCCGCGGTTCGATTCTGGCCGTAACTCGAAGACTACCCGTAGAGCAAAGAAAAATGGATTTTACGCCGTTTCCACAGGACAGGCCTCTCTCTCCACAAGGAATGGGTTGGCCCTTACCTGGTGAGGAGGCAGAAACTGAGTTAAATGCTGGGTTTCCATGCCTAAGATAGACGGATAGACGTTTGGCTTGGACGAACAGAGATTGACCGCCAGTTTCAATTCGGTTACTAGCAGCTGCTGTTCCAAGACTTCCAGGAACTTGAAGGCAGGAAAAGAAGATTTAAGGGGGGGGGGAAGAGAGATAAATAAACTTCACCCAACCAGAACCTTCCCTCCAGACAACACATTAAGCCGTAAAATGTCCGGCTGGCTGAGCCACCGAGCCAAAGACAAACAAATCCGATCGAGGCCTGTGTGAAGTTGGCCATTAGGTTAAACCACAACGGGGCCTGGGTTTTGCTTCATGATTTGTGTGAACACGCCGGCGAGCGGCTTGTTTAATTATAACGGATGGTTGAGCCGTGTTTGATGGCCGTAGCTTTTTTTTAATATATATAATAATGTTTTTTATTTTTCAGTTTCAAAAATACACATTCCATTTTTTTTTCTCAAGCAGCGTGTCATCCTTTGTGCTACGTTTTTCACCATTTACAACTTCTTCACACTAATATTATTTCTCTAAACTTAGAATTAAGATTCATCAAGCATGATAATATGGTGATAATGCCATATTAACATTACATCTCATTACTCTCGTCATAGGTATATTAACAACTAGCTCAATACCTGTGCTTTGCTACGAAACTATGTGGTTGGGCATAGTTTTTGGGGAGGAAACTAAGGAGAAAAAAATTCTGCCTCTGCCTACCAGCATCCATCGGTATTCATCTGGCTAGCTTCCTGTCAGTGTGAGTTGAGAGCTGTTTGGAAACTGAAACAGTATTTGCTGTGTGAGCAAGGAGACAGCAAGGAGCCTGGGTGTGGCTTACCTCAACTGTTCTGTACTAAAGTTGCTTGCTGCTGTGAAACTGAAACTCCTCTGCTCTACTTGTATTTTGCATTTGGAACAGATTTCTTTTCAGGTGGGGAAGGGGAGTAGAACTTCTTAGCATCAAAACGAGTTAATAATTATATATGAAATTCTAATGCTCTGATGATCCTTTCTTAGTGAGCCCCTAGAAGCCAAGAGGAACAAACATGCCAAATTTCAAGTTTGTAGGCTTTACGGCTCTGGAGATTTTGTGATGATGCGTGAGTGGTATTTCGCTTTTATATATATAGGTTATCATCTTATGACTATCTTTATCTTATCCTATTTTCTGTTCTCCTTTATTCTTCTTCATTTCAAAATTCCTTTTTTATTCTCTAACCATTGATAAAATGTCTCCCATACCATACAGTACTCAGTTTGGTCTTTCTCCTTGATTGCTAGTGTTAATCTGTTCATCTCTGCACAGTCTAATATTTTCCTAATTACCTCCTCATCTGAGATAGGGCCATCAATTCTTTTTCTTTTTGGTTTATGGGGTTTTTTTAATCCAGTTATTCCAGACTGAATACAGTGCATTGTCAGGGCATGTCATTTACAAAAAAATCAAGAAGAATACAAATAGAGATATTAACATGTATACTAATAACAATAATAATAGTGTAACAAAGTCATTTTAACTAGATTTCTCTTTATATTATCTTGCTTATAATTCTGTAAATTATATAAACATGTTTGTAATTATAAACCCTCTTTCTTGATGGCTCTGAGTGATGGCTATCAATTACTATTATTATTGTTTTTTTAATCCTGTTATTTTTAATCCTAGCTTTTCTCGGAGAGATTCCAAAGGATGCCGGGGAGGTCCCCCCCCCACAATTTTTATCCCGAAGGCCGAGAAAACAACTCGCTCGATGCCATTCGATAGGCCTCTGGGACCGCGACTCAAAAGCTTATCGATGGAAGAGAGTATTCGTAGCTCAGGGTTGAAAGCAGGGGTCTTTGGTGCCTTCTGAGCTTGGTGGTTTCCTTGCAGACGTTTCATGAACAAACTAGGCAACGTCATCACTGCTAGAAGGGATGGGTTTATGGAGTGGAGGATGATTGTGGGGTCCCTGGTGGTTTGTGAGCTTAAGAGTTGTTATCTTGAAGGCATTTCATTATTAAACTAGAAAACAGCAGTAGTATAAGTGAGTGAGGCTTGTGGAGATGAAGAGGAGGAGGAGGAAGAGAAGGAAGAAGGAAGAGGAGGAGGAGGGAAGAGAAGAGAAGAGAAGGAAGAAAAGAGAAGATGAGGAGGAAGAAGAGGAAGAGAAGGAGCAGGAAGAAACAACAACAACAACAAGGTCCCTTGGTTTGGTTGTTTCTTTTTCCTGCAGACATTTCATTACCAAACTAGGTAATACCATCAGTGCTCAAAGTTCTGAATCAAGGAACCACCAAGAACACTCCCACCAAAACTCACAGGGCAAGCCCTACTCATCATCACTTGCACTGATGAGGTTCCCTAGTTAGGGTAATGAAACATCTGCAAGAAAAAACCACCCAGCTCGGAGAGCAGCCAGGACCCTTCAAAAGCTTCTCTGTTGTACAACGGCGTTTCCCCTCTTGGCTCCGAATCGCATTAAAAGCGCTCCGGTGTTGCTTTTTTCAAAGTTACAACGGCACCCTGACTTGCGACCACTTTTCAAAGCTACGACCTTTGCAGCACCCCCACATGGCCCACAGGATCCAAATTCGGACGCTCGGCCACCGGTTCATACTTATGGCCATTGCGGTGTCCCAAGGTCATGCTTTGCAACCTTCTGACAAAGAAGGGAGGGGAAAGGGAAGCCAGATTCATTTAACAACCGGCTGACTAACTTTTATCCATGGCAGCAATTCCCTTAACCGCCAGGTCAAGGAAAGCTTGTAGAATGGGGGCAAAACTCACTTCTCCCATGTCTCGCTTGACAACAGAAATGGCGGGCTCAATTGTGGTCGTAAGTCAAGGACACACACACACACACACACACACACACACACCTTGTAGGCTGCTTATCCTACCCTGTGCGGGATCCAGTTTAAAACAGAATGTAATTAGGGAGCTGACATCAAACCCTCCGGCCAAACCAATTAATTTTTATTCCGCTTTTCTGCTCCGTGGAGATTAGACCGCCAAATCTGCTTTCCGCCTGGGATGGCTTAGTTGCTTGCTAGCGTAACGCTCCCTCGCTCTCGCCACCCCGGCCAGCTTTGTGTAATGCCTTATCCTAAGGGCTTCCTGCACCCCCACCTACTTCTTTGTGCTGGAGGTAGGGATCAGCTCCCGGCATCAGTATGTCCCGCAAACACCAATACAAGATTGCCGACTTTAAGCAGATGGTACGCTGCGCCTGCAGTAAGTCCCTGGCCTGTGAGAGGAGGGGAGGGGGGGGTGGAAAGGGGGAGAAAAACGGTTTTAATAAGGGCAAATGGGCACTTGCTCAATTACATGAAATAGCTGCTGGCAGGAACGGTCCCCAGGCTCCGGCCCACATAACCTTGCCAAAGAGAGGAGCCACCATCTTTGACTACAAAACAGCAGGGTGCGGGGTGGGGGGTTTCCTGGAGCTGGCTGGAAGTCACTTCTTTTAGTGTGCGTGGCGTGCATATACATGGGAGGGGGAGAGATTGAGAGAGCAAAAGGGAGAGAGAGCGGGAGAGCGGGAGAGGGAGGGAGGAGGGAGAGGGAGGAAGGGAGAGGGACGGAGAGCGGGAGGGAGATTGAGAGGGAGGGAGAGAGGAAGGGAGGGAGGGATTGAGAGAGAGAGGGAGAGGGAGGGGACAAACATTAACTGTCTGTCAACCATCAACCTTAGATAGGTATATAGACAGATATACAGGCAGAAGGAGATAGAGAGATGGATAGAAACATATAGATGTAGATAGATAGAAATTGATAAGAGAGAAATAGAGACATAGAAATTGATAGACAGTAAATAAAGATAGAGGAGGGGACAGGCAGGTAAATAGGTAGATTACCTGTCTACTGTAAGTCTCTATTCATCTGTCTCTTTTTGTCTATATCTATATCTACCTACCTACCTAGGTTCGATAGGTAGATATAGATTGATATAGACAGAAAGAGATAGTGATGAATAGAAAGACATAGACAGATATGAGGTAGATAAGAGATTGATAGAGATACAGATAGTAGACAGAGGAAGACAGAGATGTATGTATGTATGTATGTATGTATGTATGTATGTTATGTATGTATGTAGAGAGACAGAGACAGAGAAAGACACTAAGGCACCAGGTTAGAAAGCAGATCATCAGTTCTAGTCCTGCCTTAGGCACAAAGCCAGTTGAGTGACCTTGGGCTAGTCACTCTCTTTTAGCCATACCCACCTTGCAGGGTTGTTGTTATAGGTAGGTAGGTAGGTAGGTAGGTAGAAAGAAATTAAGAAGTTGATAGATAGTTATGGGTTGATAGAGTTATAGAGAGATTGATAGAGATTAGATAGAGATATTTATTTATTATTTATTTATTAGACTTGTATGTCACCCTCTCTCCCTAGGGACTCAGGGCGGCTCACAATATAAAATCACAATACAATAAATTAGTTAAAAATAATTAAATCACAAGTCCAATAAATCTACAACCCGTAAAATACAATTAAAATCCCTTAAAAACCCCACCCCAACTCATTTCAGTCCAGGCCGGCCTGCTGAAACAGCCAAGTCCTCAGGTCACAGCGGAAGGAGCGGAGATCAGGGGCCAAACGAAGGCCCAAAGGGAGCTGATTCCACAGGGTGGGTGCTCCCACAGAGAAGGCCCTACCCCTGGGCACCGGCAGCCAACAATGTCTGGCCGATGGCACCCCAAGGAGGCCTTGCCTGTGGGAGCGTACAGGGCGATTGGAGCGTGATGCCGGCAGGAGACGTTCCCGCAAGTACCCTGAACCCAAGCCATGGAGGACTTTGTATGTTAACATCAACACCTTGTATCTCACCCAGAGAGCAACTGGCAGCCAATGCAGCTCACGCAGGAGGGGTGTAATATGGGAGTATCGGGTTACTCCCATCACAACCCGCAGGGCCGCATTCTGCACCAGCTGTAACCTCCGAGTGGTCCACAAGGGCAGTCCCATGCAAAGAGCATTACAGTAGTCGATTCGGGAAGTGACAAGTGCATGGGTGACCGTGCGTAGGGCATCTCGGTCCAGATAAGGGCGCAACTGGCGCTCCAGGCGAACCTGGGCGAATGCCCCCCTGGTCACAGCTCCCACCTGCTCCTCCAAACTGAGCTGTGTATCCAGGAGGACACCCAAGTTGCGAGCCCTGTCCTATATTGACATACATAGGGACTAGTTATGATAAGAGATAGATAGACAGACCCGTCACTTGCTGAGCCCCACAAAGAAGGCAATGGCAAGCCACTTTTAAAAACTTGACAAAAACATGTCCAGGTAGTCTTCAAGAATCAGACATGACTGAATGAAAAATAGATAGACAGAGGGAGGGAGGGAGGGAGGAAGGAGGAGGGAGGGAGGGAGAGAAAGAGAGGAGAGGAAAGAGAGGAAGGGAGAGGGAAAGAGAGGGAGGGATGGAAAGAGGGAGAGGAATGTATAGGCAGACGATGTATAGAAGCTGTTAAGACTATTCAGTTTAAGGCACTGAACAGAGTCCATTTTGCAAGCAGACACCAAAACATGTGACCTTTTTTTTTTTCAAGATTTCTTGGAGTACCAGTGGGGGAGAATTAACCTCCAGTTAACTTCATTTCAGTCCTGCTAAATATCCTGTGTCCCTGTATGTATGTATATTTAACCCAGAAAGAACCCGATTCACACAACCTAACAGGGGCCTTGGTGGTGCAGGCTGTTAAATGCCTAGCACTTAATTCCAGCTGCCTGCAATTACTGTAGGCTCGAATCCCACCAGGCTCAAGGTTGACTCAGCCTTCCATCCTCTCGGGGTAGGTAAAGAGAGGACGCAAGATTGTTGGGGGCAATAAGCTGACTTTGTAAAAATGCCACTTAGTAATAAGCAGGCATATACAATGGAATGAAGGCTATTGCTGAGCATTGGGTTGTGTCCCAAAACTGTAAGCCTGAGTCTTCGGAGAAGGGTGGCATATAAATGTAATTAAAAAAAAAAAAAAAAACAGATCTTTGAACAGAACTGGACAAAAAGCAGATTTTCGGTGCGCCCTTAGGAACTAATTAACGTTAAGGTTTCTCATTATTTCTAATAAGGTTTCCCCTTATTTCTGCTGCCTTCTTGTGGTTGGGTAGCTGCTGAATGTATGTCAAGCGCTATAATAAATGAAACATATGTCTGCCTCAAGAGAAGTCGAATTGGTAAATACTTTTTTCTTTGTGGTGTTTGTTTTATCTCTCGGTACTGCAGAGATGATCGACCGGGTTTCTCACACCCCGAGTGGGGAATAGGATCCATTTCCTCATTTTACCTTAAGATGATCTGTAATGCAACATAATCCCCCCTTAGGATCTTCCTTAAGTTTTACCTCATGTATTTCAACCTTGGTCATTGAAAAGGAATGGACTTCAAGTCCCAGAATTCCCCAGCCAGCTAGGCTGGCTGGGGAATTCTGGGAGTTGAAGTCCACCCATCTTCAAGTGGCTGAAATTGAAAAACACTGATTTAGATCCTAATTTTTGCTCCATCCCTTTTTGCAACACCCGACCCCAAACAAGGAAAAATGGCAGTCCTTGACTTACGACAGTTCATTTAGTTCATTTACAACGACACTGAAAGTGATTCATGGCCACTTTTCAAATTTATATGACCGTTGTAGCATCCACACTCACATGATTTACACTCGGATGCTGGGTAACTGACTCATCTTTATGACGGTCACATAAGGTGTCACGTGATCCGCTTTTGCGATCTTCTGATGAGAAAGTTGTAAAAGGGGGCAAAACTCACAGCGTAAATCTACGGCTGGCCATCGACTTATGACAGTTCATTTAGTGACCGTTCAAAGTTACAACGGCACTTAAAAAAGCAACACGCGACCATGTTTCACACTTGCGACCGTTGCAGCATTCCCTAGGTTCGCATGATCAAAATTCAGGTGCTTGTCCACTGGTTCATATTTATGACGGTCGCGGCATCATGCGATCCCCCTTTTGCGACCTTCTGACAAGCAAAGTCAATGGGGAAGCCCGATCCACTGAACAACGGCATAAGTAATTGAACAATGGCCACAATTCACTTAACAAACGCGGCAAAGGAAGCCGTACAACAGGACAAAACTCACTTAACGAATTTCTCACTTAGCAACATCAATTTGGGGCTCGATTGTGGTCACAAGGTGAGGAAGCCTGCCTTCAGAAGTAGTGGGAGCTTCATCCCTAGAAGCTTTCAAGAAGAGACTGGACTGCCGTCTCTCAGAAATGGTGTAGGGTCTCCTATTTGGGCCCGGGGTTGGACTAGATGACCTACAAGGTCCCTTCCAACTCTGTTAATCTGTTAATATCTGCTAAATATAACTCCTCAATGGCAACAAGAAGGGCATCCGGCCAGTAAACACACAACTCCATTCAGTTGCCCAGGTTCCACCCCGCAAGGGATCATGGGAGCTTCATCACTGGAGGCTTTCAAGAAGAGATTGGACTGCCATCTGTCAGAAATGGTGTAGGGTCTCCCACTTGGCCTGCGGGTTGGACTAGATGACCTACAAGGTTCCTTCCAACTCTGTTAAAGACTACCTGTATGCTGGCTATTATCCACTTCCTTGCCCCCACCCTTCACCCACCTGCCATCTCTCCTCCCACCTCTTTCAATGGTTTGGCCAAAGTGATGCTCATCCCTGAAGAATCGATATGTCTTCTCAGATCCGTACAGAGGTTAGCCAAGCCAGGAATAGAATCAACATCATCTGTCAACGAGCGAAAAGGCACCGGGCTCCTACCATCTGCGGAAACAAAAACTGGGGGGGGGGAGAAAAAGCTAATTTCCCCCCTCTTTTTAAAAATTCTTTCCCAGAAATCCACAGTGATGATGACATTGTTATAGGACATTACCTTCTGAATCCGCCATTCCTTCCTGCTTCCTCAGGGAAACTGCCAAGAAAAAAAAAAGGAAATAAAATTGGAAGAAGCCACACGAGGGCCAGATCTGACTGAGGACAAAAATGGCTGGGAAATAAATCTGGTGGATTCCTTTCAGCAGCAGGGATGTGTAGAAGCATGCAATGGTTAGATCAGGATTTATTTCATTTTTAAAAAATTTAACCTGGTGTCCTCCGGATTAATTGGCTGATGAGCTTTTGAGCAGGGGAAGGGATGGTTATGATTCAAACTCATGCCCACAGGAAGGGGCTACCGGTTGGAGGCAGAACCTGACACCCTCTATTTATAGGGGTGGTGCCAAGTTTTGGGGTTGATGTTTCCCTCAGTATGAACCGAGCCTAAATTCTCTCCTTTCTCACATAGCACTCTGAACACCACGAAATGGTGAATTCTAGTTCCACCTTAGGCACAAAAGCTTGCTAGAGAGCATCCCAGGGCTGCAAAGGGGCACCAGAGGTCATCTAATCCAATCCAATTCCCTGTGTAGGGCAGGGAGGGGCTTTATTCTGATTTTTCCCCCTGCCCCCAAGGTAAGTCGCTCCCAAGGGCCCCCCTCACAACAACCTGCATCCTCTCCGACCCCACCCTTCCCAAAGCCCACCCCTCGCTTGTCCTTGCTGCACCCGGCCCAACAGCAGGCAGAAATGCAACCGGTAAAGCTTTCCTGCCCCCAGCTCCGCGGCTGCCCTGCCACCCTCAAACTGCAAAGCAATTGCAAACCCAAGAAATAAGGGGAGGGCAAGTGATGATTAAATCCCCCAGGCACCCCCAATTCCTCACCCCTAGCAAAGCCCTGGCAGGCCAACCTGTGACGTCACGGGAGGGCGTGGCTGCTCTACCCGCCCTTTTTTTTTATCCCGCGCGCTCGACGAACCTCCCAGCCCACGCCGAAGACCGACTCAGACCCTCCGCCTCGCGCGTCGAGAATTCTATCGAAAGGCTGGCGGGAGGTGATTGGTCCTGAGCGCGAGAGGAGGGGCCGCTGAGTGGAAACCGCCAATGGGAAACGAGAAGCTCAAGGCGGGTCGGAGCCGGTAAAAGTGGGGGAGAAACTGACTCCTGAGCGGTTTTTTTGCTTGCTCTGATTGGTGAGCGCCTGGGATATTTCCCTCCCGCAATCCAAAGGGGGCGCTGACGGACACTTTCTCCATCTTCAGCGTCGAGTTAGCTCGCCTTCTCCAACTGGGCGCCCGCCGTTCAATTCTATCAGATCCGGCTTGCAAAAACTTCGGATGAAAAAACAAAAATCCTTTCCTTGGCTTTTAATAATAATCGGGGGGCGGGGGGTTTCACCGCTGGGATCTGCGAGCTGTGTCCTCCGTTGTCTAGATGCACAGACCCATCATCCCTAGCCAGCATGGGCTTTGGCAGGGATGAATAGCAAATCGTTGATATGAAATTTAGGGAAGCCGATCGAAGTGTTTGTGCCTTTCTTTTCTCTGCGCACGAAAATCTGAATTGTGCAAGGAGCAGTTTCCATTTGAATTAATATTACTGCTCATTCCTGTTTTTTGTTTTCTTCTTCAGTGTTTTGCTTTTCTGGTGAATGAATTTGCAAAGAATCAAATAAATAATAATTCAAGAATCGAGACTGGATGTAGCCAGGGAGCTAAATTTTACCTGCCTTTTTTGGGATAGGAATTCTTCATGAAGCTTGGAACTGGCCCTTGTTTTCAAAGTGAGAAACTGGCTAGAAACCAGGAGACGCTAGTGCTAGTTCCACCTTGGAGATGAAAGGCGACCGGGTGACTCTAGGCCAGGGGTAGTCAACCTTTTTATACCTACTGCCCACTTTTTTGTATCTGTTAGTAGTAAAATTTTCTAACCACCCACCGGTTCCACAGTAATGTTGATTTGGGTTATAACGTGGGGACAAAACCCCTACCGCCCACCATGAAAGCTGGAACGCCCTCTAGTGGGCGGTAGGGACCAGGTTGACTACCACTGCTCTAGGCCAATCACCAGGAGACGGTGAGTTCTAGTCCTGCCTAAGGCATAAAGCTGCCTGGGTGACTTTGGGCCAATCCCTTTCCCTCTCTCTCAGCCCAGCCCACCTCACAGGGTTGTTGTTCTGAGGAAAATGAGGGGAAGAAGGAACATAGTGTGTTTGCCACCTTGAGTTATTTATAAAAATTCCTTGTGTGTCCAATCACACTTGGCAAATAAAGAATTCTAATTCTAATAAAGGTGGCATATAAATCAAACAGTAAATAAAACCTTCAGCAGATTAAACAGGCTCTCCCACAAATTATAGATCTCAGGATGTCCAATACCTCTCTAACGGTCCCAAAAATTTTTTCTAATTTTCACCAGGGAAAGTAAATATAAAATCTACGAAAAGGAAGGAAAGTTGCCAGATAGTGGAGGATGAGGGCATGGGATGCAAGAAAAAATATTTTGTTGACTTTTTGTTTCAAGATTGAAAAATCACAAGTAACAAGTCCAGGTAATCCTCATGATCACAACTGGGATCAGAAATTTTGTTGTTAAGCAAACAGGTTGTTAAGTGAAACACATCTGATTTTATGACCTTTTTTTTTTGTTCAGCAAATCACAGCAGTGAACCAGGCCATCGTTAAGTGAATCCAGCTTTCCCTCATTGACTTTGCTCGTTGGAAGCCGGCTGACCAGCTTGCAAGTGGGGTTGGACTAGATGACCTACAAGTACCCTTCCAACTCTATAATTCTGTGAAATACATCCCCTTTGCCAAGCGCCCAAATTTTCAATCATCGGATTGCGGATGTGCTGCGACGGTTGTAAGTGTGAGGACTGGCTGTAGGTCAGTCCTTTTTCAGTGCCCTTGTAACTCTGGTCACTAAATGAACGGTTGTAAGTTAAGGACAGCCTGTTTCATACATTGGGATTGTTCCTCCATTTGTAGTACTGAAAAGAACCACCAGGAGGCTGCCAGAGCTTGCCAAGTCGGATGCACTAAGCCAATATGACCTCTGGAAATGCACAAATGATTTTAAGCGGCTCCTTTTTTCTCTTACAAACAATTGCTTTAATCTTTTTGCAAATAAAACAGAGGTCTACGGGACTCTAACCAAAAGGCTGAGCTCAGGAGATTGTATGGAGGCCACCAGTGTACACCTCATTGACGGAGGTCATCCATCAGTACCCAAAACCTGTCACGGCTACCATTCAGGAGGCACAAATATAGAGGTATTCCCCAGGGCTTACTGTTCTGACCTAGGCTTCCCCAAAAAGCACTAAGCAGATTTTTTTGTCCTGTAAAACCCTTTACTAAACAGGAATTGAATTTCTTGCATTCACATTCAGCCAAAGGCCTGGCAAACAGTCTTTCAAGGGTTAATGAGGAGCACAGACCTTATCTAGCTTGGAGAGCTGCAAAATAATTATTTCCAAAGACAGTGCTGACAAGGAAGGACTCAGCACAGAGTCTCAGAAATGTAGACAGAACTTCACACTGATGCAATGAACGAATTGTTTCCTGAATTCCCTCCCCTTTTGCTCCTCTTTTAATCCCTATGGGAGGGGCCATTCACCATCCACCTGTGGCTTTACTCCCATGTCAACCCTTAGTTCATAATTCTTTTCTTTTGGCAGCTCTGCGCATGTGCAGACTGGGAACTGGCTCCAGCTGTTCCCCGCCTCACTGCTGTCTGACTATGAAGGCAGCTGATAACTGCCAGACTGCCCTGGCCCCCTCTCTGCCTCTGATGCAGAGCCTTCATCTGAGCCTTCCTCCGCCTCCAGGACTGGCCCAAGTTCCTCCCCAACCTCCTCACTGTCCAACTCTGCTGCCAACCCGGCTAGCCACCAGGCGGGCCCTGCCTGACACCCAGCAGAGTTCAAAATCTCTGTGGTTAAGCAAAACATTCATTAAATGAGTTTTGCCCTGTTTTACGACCTTTTGTCAACCCTGAAGCTG
>CM019155.1:147164974-147199894 GCA_009733165.1 Naja naja
TCATCTATCTATCTATCTATCTATCTATCTATCTATCTATCTATCCAGAAAAAGTGTTGTAAAGTACAATCCTCCAACTGTTGTCCCAAAAGGTGCTTTTTTTCAGGAGACAACTGGACTTTCTGGTTTTTCTTTGAAGATGTTTTGCTTCTCATCCAAGGAGCTTCTTCAGCTCTGACTGGATGGTGGGTAATAAAAATACTACAACCTTTGATGCCAAAGTAACTTCCTGGTTGGAAGTGTAGTTTGCATCCTTTTATAGAGTCGTTGAGGCAACTTGGAGGTTTGTCTGTGTCCTCGGGTCACCTGAGTGGTGCAAATGGCTATGGAGTTAGTAAGGTAACGGAATGTGAGGCAACTGGCATTTGGAATAGATTTCTTTTCAGGTGGGGAGGGGGAGTAGAACTCCTTAGCATCAGAGCGTGTTAATAATAATAATATAGGAAATACTAATGCTCTGATGGTCATTTCAAAAAATCCTTTCTTAGCAAGCACCTAGAAGCCAAGAGGAACATATGTGCCAAATTTCAAGTTTGTAGGCTTTACGGTTCTGGAGATTTCGTGATGATTCGTGAGGGGTATTTCGCTTTTATATATATAGATTGCTATCATGTTTCCCCCCACACACACACACCAATCCTTCTTTTCACTAGACAAGACATACCCAAAACATGTGGAATTACTAATTGCCTTACCCGATACCGCCTGCTTCGTAATTTCTTCTCCTCTTTCTCCTTAAGCCCTTTGAAGGGATTGAGAGAGTTCCGATATTCGCTTAGTCAGAAAGTAGGCCACGCAAGCACCTAAAGGAGAAAATGATGTCTGGGCACAAGTGTGCAGAAATCAGCAATCCAGAATGCAGAATTAGGGTCTAGGATAGCCAGCGGCTGCTATAAATGCGTCTCTGCATACACAATTCAACCTTTCAAATATCATCCATCAGTTGCAGACTAAACGCCAGCAGCTATTGCTAAAGCCGAAGAAAATTTTCTGTTTAGCGAAGGAGAGAAAAGTATTTTTTTTCCGGTGGGGCAGGGGGAATAAATTTGGAATGCAGGCAGTCCTCGACGTACGACCATGATTCCAGAACCAAATTTCCACTGCTAAGTGAGCAATGTGTTCAGGGAGGTTTTACTCTGTTTTACGCCACAATTGTTAAGTGATTCATTGTTGTCATTAAGCGAATCTGGCTTAACCTTGATGTGGCTTGCCAGAAGGTCACAAAAGGGGACCGCCTGACTCCAGGACTCTGTAACCGTCATAAAGCGGAACTCATTGCCAAGTGTCTGAATTTTCATCACGTGACCGTTGAAGATAGTGCAACGATGTGAAAAATGGTCGTGTCACTTTTTTCAGTGCTGTTGTAACTTCCAACAGTCACTAAATGAAGCGTTGTAAGATAGGGAGTACCGGTACATTCTAGCACTGAAACCCAGAAACCATATGGGTGCAAAATAAAAAAAAATTACCTCAGCTCACCTTTTAGTTCCTTATCCGTGTAATTATGGTGATTGGATACCAATTCGTGTTTGAGTTTTTCCAGCAAAAACTTCACTACCGAAATATTCCAAGATGATTTAATGCTGTAAAAGAGGAAAGAGAGTAAAATATTCAGATTAAAAATGAGGAACTTCAAAACCAGTACTAAAAATTAGCATAAAATCATCACCATCATCTTTTAATGACCCCATAATCCCTTGCAGGGTGGAGTCATTTTGGGCTCAGTTATGGTCCTTAATTCACAGACTAGCTGTGCAGTTTTTAAATTTTTCACTTGAAAGGACTGCTCTCTGTTGATAAAACACTTTCTTGCACATAATCTATAAATCAGACTCCACTGATAACAACGGATTATGGGATCTACTTTCTTATGCAAGCTGGCCGCCAAATAAATGGAAGAAAAATCTTTGCTGGGTTTGTGCATTAGACAACAACGAAACACCCGTTGTGACCCACAGATGATACAAAACACCACACCCTGTTAATTGCCTTGTTACAAAGCTCCTGACAGCCCATCGTGCCCAGATGGTTATCCTTCTCCAACAGGAAAGTAAGATCCCAAGACGATAAAAGATATACAGGTAGTCCTCGACTTATGACCACAACCGAGCCCAAAATTTCCATCGCTAAGTGAGATACTTATGAGTTTTGCTGCATTTTATGACTTTTCCTGCCAAAGTCGCTAAGTGAATTGCAGAAGTTGTTAAGCAACTATCACAGTTATTAAGCGAATCCAGCTTGTCCATTGACTTTGGTTGTCACAAGGTAGCAAAAGGGGATCACATGGCCCCAGGACACTGTGACCATCATAAATGTGAACTACTGTGTTTCCCCGAAAATAAGACCTACCCCGAAAGTAAGACCTAGCACTATTTTCTAAACCTGCCCTAATATAAGACCTACCCCAAAAATAAGACCTAGTGTAAATCTCCAGTTCCAGGAAGACTTTTCAGGGATCAACCGTGCACCCGCGAAACACCCCCCCCCTACACACTCACACCCACTATTTGGCACCGTAAATATATAAGACCTACCCCAAAAATAAGACCTAGTGTGTTTTTTGGGAGCCAAAAAAAATATAAGACAGTGTCTTATTTTCGGGGAAACACGGTAGTTGCCACATGGCTGAATTTTGATCACGTGCCCATGGGGATGCTGCAACAGTTGTTAAAAATGGTCCTAAGTCCCTTTTTTCAGCACTGTCGTAACTTTGAATGGTCACTAAATGAATGGTTCTAAGTCCAGGACTACCTGTAACAACAGCAATATAGCATTTATATATCGCTTCACTGTGCTTTTACAGCTCTCTCTAAGCAGTTTACAGAGTCAGCATCTTGCCCCCAACAACCTGGGTCCTTGTTTTACCAACCTCGGAAGGACAAAAGGCTGAGTCAACTTCAAGCCGGTCAGGATCGAACTGCTGGCAGCAGGCAGAGTCAGCCTGCAATACCGCATTCTAACCACTTGCGCCACCATGACTCTTTTTACATGTAATTAGCAAAGCCTGATTTTTCCTCACCTTTCTGCGCCATCAAACCGTTTTTCGTTGGCGATGTGGTTGTGAACGTTGTGGACCAATTTCTACCAAGGGAAAGAGAGAAGAATGTGAGGATTGGCTGAACTATTTGTTTCCCCAAAAATAAGCCCTAGCCTGATTTTTTTGGGTGGGCCTAATATAAGCTCTACCCCAACAATTAATCCCAAGGGATTGGCAGGGCCAGCACAAGAGGCAGCGAGTGTGGGGGATCCAATGGTGTCTGGCAGCAGCAGCCCCCCAGCCCCTTGGCACAACACAGGTAAGTCTGAGCGCGGAAGCAGAGGTGGGGAGGAGACAGGTGATCTGGACATGTTGCGCAGCTGCCTGGCTCACACGGTAGCTTCGCACGGCATCACCGACAGCAGGTGGAGGCAGAGGCATGGGTTGGAGGCATGTGATCCCAACATCCCATGTGGGCATATGCCTCCGCATGGCCACAGGCAAGTCAAGTAACGGTGGGACAGAGTGAGTGGCACATTGGGATCGCCTGCCTCCGCCTGACTCCACCGCGCACTTTTCGCCCAGAGAGAGACGAAGCTTCATCTGCTCGCAAATGGGGTGCTTTGAAACAGAGAGATTAGCACATTTGCAAGCAGATGAAGCTTCCAGTATTCCGTCATTTCTCTGTCCGGATGAAAAGTGCATGTTCCCTAGGAATCCCTGTAAGCCGTTGCATCCGCGAGCAAGCAGATGGTGGAAGGGAGCAGACAGGCAGCTACAAAATAAGACATCTCTGAAAATAAGACCTAATGGGTCTTTTGGTCCCCCCAGAAATATATATAAGACCTGGTCTTATTTTTGGCGAAACATGGTATTATGCCATCTGTCCCAAGTGATGAATAACACGTTTCAGTCAAGCTTTTTGGGTCTGAACGGCGGGTGCCTTGTGGGTCACAAGCTCAACCCAAGGAAGGGATTCGACTCACAGATAAGACCAGATCCCTTTTGCGCCTGGCATTTTTCTGCCCAAGGTTTCTGCTCCTGCAAGGGAGACCGGCGAAGCCTACACAGAAATGGGGTTCGACGTTCGTGGGCTCCTCGTGAATTGTGCTGCTGGGGGACCCCTCCGGGCAGGAAAGGGGCTCCTCCAGAGGTTGGAAAGGTGGCTGATGGGCCATCTGTGGGGCAGGAGAGGAAGGAGAAACATAGACCGGCGGCATTGGGGCATCTCCTGCAGGACATTCCTCGGCTACCTGGCGGGAGAGGAAGAATTATATACGTCCTATGCAAACAGGGGTCCCCTTTGCTGGAAGTCCCCAACTTATGACCACAACGGAGTCCCAAATTTTAATTGCTAAGTGAGACAGTTGATGTTTGAATACAGGTAGTCCTCGACGTACGACCACAATTGAGGCCAAGATTTCTGCTGTTAAGGGAGACATGTTTTAAGTGAGCTTTGTCCTGTTTTATGACCTTTCTTGCCGCTGTTGTAAAGTGAATCATGGCAGTTAATAAGTTAGTAACCCAGTTGTTAACTGAATCTGGCTTGCCTGTTGATTTTTCTTGTCAGAAGATCGCAAAAGGGAATCACATGACCCTGAGACACAGGAGCAGTCGTAAGTATGAACAAGTTGGCATCTGAATTTTGATCCTGTGATCAAACTGTGTGAAAAATGGTCCTAAGTGCCATTGTCACTTTGAACGGTCAATAAACAAACTGTTGTAAGTCGAGGACTGGCTGTATGGACACTCGGCAACTGGCATGTTTATGTTTATGACAGTTGTAGAATCCCAGTCATTTCTGATTCTCTTTGGCGACCAACCCAGATGTCTTCCGACAGGTAAAATCAGTGTGTGGGGGGAGGAAGCTTGGATTGCTTAACAACATTATTCACTTAACAACTGCAGTGATTCACTTAACAACTGTGAAAAGTGAAGGTTGTAAAATTGGGCACAACTCACTTAACAATTGCCTCGCTGAGCAGTAGAAATTGCGATCATATGTCGAGGACTATAAATGCCAATGCAAAAATCTACAATGCTCTGAGCACGCATTTACAAAGCAAAGCCTTTCCTGATTGCTCAGGAACGAAAATCATGCCAGGCCCAAATGAGCACCAGAGGCCAGGGGGCATTTTTCCTCATCCCGCTGGATTTTCCGCGCTCCTCTGCGGTCAAACCCCCACCCCCACCCCACCTTGGCCCAAATTCTTCATTTGCCCCGAACAGCACCAAACCCAGTTCCAGCTCGGCTTGGGATGGTGTTGCCAACCGTGCTACTCTTTTCGACTCTCGTTGAAGCCTCTCCAGTGCCGGATTTGGCGTGACTCCCAGACTGCCACTCTTTGGAGAGCCAGTTCGCAGGAAGCACGAGAAAAGCCATCAACTATTCATGATGCCATCTGTGCCCGACCGGAGAGACGGGGCTACGGCGTGGATTTTTATGGGGTGAGAGAGATGGAGGCCCGCGATTTTAGGCTACATACTCCGCCAAGGGCCGGCATGGGTGAAAAGGCCAAGGGTTCAGGCCGCCCCACTGCAGCTGACGCAGCACCTAGCTGCTTCAATTCTTCGATGACCACCTGGACGCCGTTCCCGAATTCTTCAGCCTCCAATTCCTCCTCATTTTCGGGCTCCTCAGGGACCTGCAGGGGGCTGGCTTTGAGGGCCATGAGAGGGTCCCGGCGCAAGGCTGCCACGTCTTCCTCGAGACGTCTAAGGGCTTCATTATTGGCCCTTGCCAAGCTCAGCGCCAGTTCGGCTAAGCTGACAGCCTTTTCAACCCGCTGGTAGATAATGTGGAGCAGCTGTTCCGAGGACTGGACCGACAGCCCCGTGCCTGTGATGGTGATGGGGGTGCAAGGAGGGGACGATGGGGCCTGTGGTGGTGGAGCCGTGACAGGAGCCCCTGGCTCCTGCTTGCAAGTGCAACAGCAGCATTTGGCTTCATTAGGGTGGGGTGGGGAGAACAAGATGGTGGCACTGAACGACATCAAGACCGGGATTTCAGAGACAGTAGAAGGTAAGACGACCCCGGTGCGGAGTGCAAAGCCTCAGGATGCTGATCTTCCTGTAGACACCAGGCTGCCGAAGGAACAAATCAAGGAAAGTAAAGCAGCTGAATGAGCATGGCAAGGCCACAAGTAGTTATGGAACATCACAGAGATTTCAAACCAGGCTCTCTAACCAATTTCTGCCACCCAGGCAGACACAAAAAACGGGCCGAAGGGAGCAAAAGAGAACTAGCTTGATTTAATGATGAAGGCATCAGCCTAGAAGCCAGGAGGCCTGGAGTTCTAGTTCTGCTTTAGGATGAAAGCCGGCTGGATGAGTTTGGGCCAATCACCAGGAAGCTGGGAGTTCTACTCCCGCCTTAGGCATGAAAGCTGGCTGGGTGACTTTGAGCCAATCACCAGGAGATGGTGAGTTCTAGTTCCGCCTTAGATACGAAAGCTGGATGAGTGTGCCAAAAGCCAGGAGACTGTGAGTTCTAGTGTCACCTTAATCATAATTGGCTGGGTGGCTTTGGGCCACCCCCTTTCCCGCATCCCAGCTCACCTCACAGGGTTGTTGTTGTAGGGAAAAATCGGAGGAAGATCCATCAGATATGTTTCACCTCCTTGACCTACTTGTAAAAATAATACAATACTAAAAATCGGCCTACAAATAAATTAGTAAACATTAATAAAGTGGCTGAAGCCACTTCCAGCTTAACTCTCAGTTCAGCGGCCCTTCAAAGCCGAAAACACTCCAGAATCCTTCAGCATCTCTCGCTTTGCTGTTTCATCTGAATTGTAGTGTCGTCTTGGCTCTTACTCCGCAGCATTGGAAATTCTATTAACTCACTGCTGACCTCTTGTAAATTTTATTCACGGCCTCCTGAGTGTCTTGTCAATGGACTCTCGCAATTAACTCAGCACTGAGAGGGAAACAGCGGGGGAAATACCGGACGATGGGATTTTCAAAAAGAAGCATTCACCAGTGGCAGGATTCTAATTTTTTTACCACCAGTTCTGTGGGTGTGGCTGGGGGGGGGGGAACTTGGCATGCACACAGAGGGTTTGCTACTGACCTGCTCCTTGCAATCCTGCACTCTCCCTGTGTGTTAAACAGCTGATGCGCGGCAATGTGCTATGCCACGCGAAGCAGCTGAGCTTGAAAACCACAAAATAAAGGTCAGAATAGAATAGAGGCAGGGCAGGTGGAGCGCACGGGTTCATTCACAGATGATCCTCGGAGCTACCGGTTCAACTGAACCAGGCTGAACCGGTAGAGTACCACCCCTGATTTTCACGGTTATCAGGATATTTGGCAGCTTCTGGGATTGTCTGAAATTTATCAGAAAACCCGGATAAAGCTTTGATTAAATCTCTGCCATATTGGCACATTTCAGGTAATCCTCAACTAACAACTACCCATTTAGTGACCATTTGAAGTTACTATAGCACTGGAAAAAAAAGTGACTTACGACCATTTCACATTTAATGACCGCCGGTCATGTGATCAAAATTCAGGTGCTTGGCAACCGGCTCGTATTTATGACAGTTGCAGCATCCCAGGGCCACGCGATCCCCTTTTGCGACATTCTGACCAGCAGTCAATGGGGAAAGCCAGATACACTTAACAACCATGTTCCTCACTTAACAACGGTGACAAGAAAGGTTGTAAAATGGGGCAAAAGTCGCTTAACAATGGTCTTGCTCAGCAATGGAAATGTAGGGGTTCCACAGTGGTCATAAGTCAAGTACCTGGATTCTGAATCAATCTGGCTGCCCTAGCTCGATATTAGCAAAATTATGGGCATTATAGTTCAAAGATAATACAGGTTGTCCTCAACATACGACCACAATGGAGCCCAAGATGTTATGTTGCAAAGTGAGGAATTTGTTAAGTGAGTTCTGCCCCATTTTACAATTTTTCTTGCCACAGTTGTTAAGCGAATCATTGCAGTTCTTAAATTGGTAATCTGGTTGTTAAGTGAATTTGGTGTCTCCATTGACTTTGCTTCTCAGGTCACAAAAGGGGATCACGTGACCCTGGGACACTGCAACAACCGTCATACATGTGAGTCGGTTGTCAAGCCTCGGAATGTAAATCATGGGACCGTGGGGAATGCTGCAATGGTCATCAGCGTGAAAAATGGCGCTAAGTCATTTTTTTCCCGTTTTGCAACAGTCACTAAGCGAAGTGTTATAAGCCGAGGACTACCAGTACTGTTGGAACGTCCTAGAGACTAGTCCTCAATTTACGACAACTGAGGCCAAGATTTTGTGACATTTCAAACCAGTTGCTAAGGGTGAAAAACAGTCGTAAGTCATGTTTTTTCAGTGCCAGTGGTCACTAAATGAATGGTTGTAAATTGAGGACTGCCTTTACTGTGTCTTCAGGATCACTCTGACCCTCATCTCTCTCTTTCTCCCCTCTCTCCCCTCTTTCTCTTACTCTGTCTTTCTCTTTCCCTCTCCTTTCTCTCTCTCTCCCGCTTCTCCCCTCTCCTCTTTCTTTCTCCACTCTTTTTCCCTTTTCTCTTTTCCCCTTTTCTGTCTTTTTCTTTCTCCCCTCTCTTTCTCTCCCCCCTCTCTCCTCTTTCTTTCTCACTTCCCCCTCAGGAAAGACGGGCCCTAAAAAAACCCTGAACAGCTTCCGGAAGAACAGGTCATGAGAATGCTAGGTTCATCTCGTGTGCGTGTGCGTGTGTAACTGGGGTTCAAATCCGCAGACGGTTTTCTCCAAAACAGATTAACAGACTTGGAAGGGACCTTGGAGGTCATCTAGTCCAACCTACCCACCCCGCCCAAGCAAGAGACCCTACACCCTTTCTGACAGGAGGGCAGACTCTTCTTTAAACCTTCCCGTGATGAAAGTCTTCAGAAAAAAAAAACGCACAAGAATATCCAGTTGTCTCCTGAAAAAAAGCACCTTGGGGACAACCGTGATCTTGGATGACTGAGTCTCTCTCCAGAGTTCCAGCGATGAAGCTTCCCACAGCTTCAAAAGGCAAGCTGTGCCGTCCGTTTAGCATTCGCACTATCAGGAAAAAAAAAAATCCGGGTCCACCTGTTCACACGACGCGCGCTCGACCCGTGTTCCGACTTCGAAGGCTAGCAAATGGAACGCCGCCGCTCGCAAACGTTCCATCCCGCGTGTACAGCGCAGCGAGAAGCGCGCGCGTGCCAGCCTGCCAGCCGCCGTGTACACAAAGCGAAGGGCTCCTTGCTTCTCCGCCCCTTTTGCTTTCCCATTGGCTGGCGCGGAGGAACCGGACACATCTGATTGGCTCCAAGCCCTGGCGCCTTGCACCCGGAGACGAGGGTGGGGGGCGGGAAGGAAGCCCAGACGGGAGAAGGGGGCGCCTTCGGGAGATTCTCGAGGCTGGATGTTTTTTTTTCCAAAGCCGCCTCTGCAATCCGGGGCTCCGACTTCTCTGTGCTACTTTGAGCCGGCCAGGCAGAAGGTTCCAAGCAAAGCGATGAGTTTAAGGCTCAGATGCCTTTCCAAGTTTTCCCCACCCTTGGATTAGAAGGCCTCCAAGGTCCCTTCCTGTTCTGTTCTATCCTGTTCTCTGTTCTTCTATTCTAATCTATTATTTCTATTCTATTCTATTCTATTCTATATTCTATTCTATTATTCCTATTCTATTCTATATTCTCTTCTGTTGTTCTATTATTTCTATTCTATTTTAATCTATATTCTATTCTGTATTCTTTTCTATATTCTATTCTGTATTCTGTTCTGTATTCTATTCTATATTCTATTTCTATTTCTATTCTGTTCCAAAACATCAGAAATAAATCCGACCGGCGTCCTTGCAACATTTCCCCAAATGGCCAAAAAAAAAAAAAAGTTATCATGATCTTTGGTTGTATAAACCAAAGCATAGAATAAAAATCACGAGAAGTATTAGTATCGCTTAGTAAGGCTGCACCTTACAATCCAGTTTTCGTCACTGCATTACAAGAAAGATGTTGAGACTTTTGGGGAAAAGTGCAAACAAAGAGCCATTAAAAGGATTAAACACCTGGAGACAAAAACATACAACCAACGGTTGCAGGAATTGGGTTGAGCTGGTCTAGAGAAAAGAAGGACTTAGGGGGTCACATGATATAGGGATCCAGTACTGGAGAGGCTGCCCCAAAGAAGAGGGGATCAAGTTATTCTCCAAAGCACCAGAAGGCAAGAAGAAACAACGTATGGAAATTGATCAAGGAGAGAAGCAACCTGGAATTAAAGAGAAACTTCCTAATACCGTGTTTCCCCGAAAATAAGACCTACCCCAAAAGTAAGACCTAGCACTATTTTCTAAACCTGCCCTAATATAAGACCTACCCCGAAAATAAGACCTAGTGTAAATCTCCAGTTCCAGGAAGACTTTTCAGGGAGCAACCGTGCACCTGTGAAACACCCCCCCTACACACTCACACCCACTATTTGGCACCATAATTATATAAGACCTACCCTGAAAATAAGACCTAGTGTGTTTTTGGGAGCCAAAAAAAATATAAGACAGTGTCTTATTTTCGGGGAAACACGGTAGTAAGGACAATTACCCAGTGTAATTGCCACCAGAAGTTGAGGGTGAGATGTTTTAAGAAAAAACTGGACCGCCACCTGTCTGAAATGGCATAGGATCTCCTGCTGGACTAGAAGACCTCCAAGGTCCCATCCAGTTCTATTCTAACCCAATCCTGCCTTGATCGAACGCAGCAAAGTGATTGATTCTGGCCAAACGTCTTTGCATGGCCCAGGACCTTGCTTTGCAACACCAGAATGAACCAAAGATGCTCCTAGTGAGTGAATCCTATTTAAATTCGAGATTTAGAGCTTTAGACTGCCGTCCATCAGAAAGGGGGTAAGGTCTTCCTGTTTGGGCAGGGGATTGGAATAGATGACCTCCAAGGTCCCTTCTGTTAATCTTTTTTTTTTTTTGCAATCTCCCTCTGTGGGTCTTTCCCATCTCTGAAGAGTCCCTGAGGGATACCTGTACATCAAGCAAAGCTTTCAAGCACCTGCAAGCTCAATTCGCTTATTTCTTTTTGGTTTCTGGCTCCAGGCCTCCAATCGGTCCGCGGTTCCCCCACCCCACTTTTTTTTTTTTACAAACAGAAATCCTGCCGCACAAAATCATACAGACCCTGTCAATCCCGGCGCATCACTCAGGTGCCGCTTCCTATGGCTAAAGATTGCCATTCCCCTACAGGTTACCTCCCCTTAAAAACATCTTTATTTATTCTTTTTAATGGCAGTGGAAACCAAGCCCAGACCAGCTCCGTTAACCAGGCTTCTGGATTTTCGAGTGGCTAGAATAAGCAGCCTGAGAAAGAAACCATGGTTTGAAGCTTGGTGGCTTTGGGGCTGATGAGTTGGGGATGAAAATGAGAATTATAATCTCTATAGATAAAAGCAAAATACCACTCACGCATCATCACAAAATCTCCAGAACCGTAAAGCCTACAAACTTGACATTTAGCACCTATGTTCCTCTTGGCTTCTAGGGGCTCACTAAGAAAGGATTTTTTGAAATGACCATCAGAGCATTTAGAGTATTTCTTCTTCTTATTATTATTATTAACAAGCTCTGATGCTAAGGAATTCTACTCCCCCTCCCCACCTGAAAAGAAATCTGTTCCAAAGGCAAAACACAAGCAGAGGAGAGGAGTTTCAGTTTTAGTTTCACAGCACCAAGCAGCTTTAGTACAGAATATTTGAGCTAAGCCACACCCAGGCTCCTTACTGTCTCCTTGCTCACATAGCAAATACTGTTTCAGTTTCCAGACAGCCCTCAACTCTCACACATTGACAGGATGCTAGCCAGTTGAATACTGATGGATACTAGTAGGCAGAGGCAGAATTTTTTCCCCCTTATTTTCCTCCCCAAAAGCTAAGCCCAGCCACATAGTTTCGTAGTACAGCACGGGTATCCAGCTAGTACTGAATAAGCCCCTTTGCCCATCGTCTCCCACCAACCCAACCGAGCCGAAATAAAAACCATAAGGGAGACTTCATGATGTATCATCTTGAAAATTCCACATTGTTTTTCTGGGTCTTATTGCTATAATTGCCTTCCCGCCCTGTTTTTCTAGACTTTAGAAACGTTGCCTTTGTCCCAAGGCCTTTCCCCTCCCAACGATCCTATCCTTAGGAGATCAATTTCTCCCATTTGGAAGAATCCTTGCACACCCACAAATCTTTGCACACCCTGGTCTCCTGCAACCCCCCCCCCCTTTTTTTTTTAAGAAACCCAACGATGCAATTCAAGTGCCATCTATCCTGTCGAATGCTTATTTTTCTACCCATTAGCGGTTTATCGCTTCCAAATTCCCCCTTTGGTTAGCTTCCTTTCTCTGTACACGTCAACCTGTCTAGACATTTTGCAAATATGTACCGTATGTGTATGGGTGTACACACACACACACACACACACACACACACACACGTACACCTTCCCTGCCAACTCTTCTCCTGCACTCATTCCGCTTCCTGGTTGTTTGTCTTATTGGCAAGGCCAAAAAGGAAGGGCAGACTGGGGCCCATTCTCCCTCCCACCATCGCCCTCCCTCTCCAGTTTCCCCTTAATCCCGTCCCTTTTTCCCGCATGCATGCATGCATGCATGCACACACATCCCTGGGCAAAGGATACGGGAAGGTTGCACAGCTCTTTGTATTCGCCTGTGTGTCCATGTGTGTGCAAAAAAGAAAAGGAGGAGAGTTGTGCATCCTGCTGCCAACCACCACACCAGCTCCCCCCCCCTCGTGCTCTTCTCCCCCTCCTGCCCTGATTGGCCAGTCTGCTGCACGCACACACAGTTACACACCAGAGCTGCACACGCATTCCTAAGTAGGGCCCCAGCAGGGAACATCTAGCAGAAGTGGGCACTGCCAATTTTATTTTTCCCTTCTCCTTGGCACGAACATTTCACCTTTACAGATTTACAGATGAACAGAGTTGGAAGGGACCTTGTAGGTCATCTAGTCCAACCCCCACCCCCATCCAAGTGGGAGACCCTACACCATTTCTGACAAATGGCAGTCCAGTCTCTCCTTGAAAGTCTCAAGTGATGAAGCTCCCACAACTTCCCAATTTCATGCTGGGTGCTTTTTCGATTGCTTCCCTGGCTGGCTCCAACCAGCAGTACTGCAAGTTAATCCTTGACTTCACGACCACAAATCAAGGCCAAAATAGACGTTGCAGAGTGAGACCATTGTTAAGTGAGTTTTGCCCCATTTTTACGACCTTTTAGGAATCCCTGCCATCGTTAAGTCAGTACACGGCTGTTCGGTGAACCTGGCTTCCTCATGGACTTTGTCGGAAGGTGAAAGGGGAATCACGTGCCCCAGGGGACACTGCAACCGTCATAACTATGAGTCGGTTGTCAAGCATCTGAATTTCTGACCGCGTGACCATGGGAGATGCTTCAATGGCCATAACTGAGAAAAACGGTCATAAGTCATTTTTTCAGTGCCGTTTGCAACTTCGGTCACTAAATAAACAGCTGTAAGTAATGTACAGGTAGTCCTTGACTTACAACAGTTTGTTTAACGACCGTTCAAAGTTAAAAGTGGTACTGAAAAAAGTGACTCATTTTTCACACTGACCTTTCCAGCATTCCCACGACCACGTGATCAAAATTCAGCCGTTTCGCAACTGCTTCATACTTATGACCGTTGCAGTGTCCCCAGGGTCACGCAATCCCCCTTTTGCAATCTTCTGACCAGCGAAGCCCATGGGGAAGCCTGATTCACTGAACGACCGGCTTCCTAACTTATTGATGGCAGCAATTCCTGTAACGACGGTGCCAGGAAAGGTTGTAAGACGGAGGCAAAACTCACCTGATGACAGAAATGTGGCCCCCCTGGCCATATGTCAAAAACTACCCGTATTTGACGGGGAGCTCTGAACCCAAACACCCCATCCCTCATTTCGTGGGTGTCAGCAACATGCAGCTCCGGAGCCGCATGCAGCTCTGTGGGCCCACTGCTGTGGCTCCCTTTTGGGTGATCCCACCACTGGCTGGCCCCATCCCTCACCCTCCCCTCCCTGTCACTCCTCACCTGGCCTGAGAAGGTAAAATATAAAAAAACAGAAATGAGAGGGAGGGGAGGGAGGGAGAGAGACACATTTCCCACAAACATTGGGAGCCACAAAACCTGGGTAGGCATAGTGGTGTGTGTGTGTGTGTCATGTGATTGGGTGGGAGTGATGTTGAGTTGGCCACGCCCACCCAGGTTTTGAGGCGCCTGGTGTTTTGTTTTCTGTAGGAGATGGGTCCAAATGGCTCTTTTGAGTGTTTTAAGGTTGCAGACCCTTCTAGCGAGTCTCCCTGCAACGGTGCAAAACTTTTTCATGCTTGACCTACCCTTTGCGGGGTGGTTTTGGGCAAACTCTTTCATTCCTTCCTCTTTGCGAGCTGGAACGCCATGCCGAAGAAAGGCAACGCTTCAAAAGAAGTAGGAAAGACACAACACCTTTTCTATAAGGGAGGCCTCCCTCCTCCCCCTTTTTATTCCCTGAAGCTGGCAATGACCTTTTCCCTTCCCATTAGGGTCTAAGCGTTGAACACACATTATGTCAAGTTGAGAAGGAAGCATAAAGGAGAGAGAGAGGGGAAGGGGATGATTGGTACTGCCCACCATCGGAGAAAGATGAAAGGCGAGAGAAAAGATTATTGAAGGCGTGAGCCTGTCCAAACAAGAAAAAGGTGTTGAGACTTTGGAAAAAGTTCAGAGAGGAGCCACTAAGAGGCCTGGAGACTTAGGAAGAACAGTTGCAGGATTTGGGTCTCAGGCTAGTCTAAAGAAAGGAAGAATTAGGGGTGACGTGATAGCAGTTTTCCAGTACTTGAGGGGCTGCCCCAAAGAAGAGGGGGGGTCAAATTGTTCTCCAAAGGGCACCTGAAGGCAGGACAAGAAACAGTGGTTGGAAGCTAATCAAAAAGAGGAGCAACCTGGAATTAAGGAGAAACTTCCTAACAGGGAGGACAATTAACCCGTGGAACTGCTTGCCACCAGAAGTTGTGGGTGCTCCATCACTGGAGGTTTTTTAAGAAGACACTGGACAGTCCCTTGTCTGAGGTGGTATAGGGTCTCCTGCTTGAGCTGCGGGCTGGACTAGAAGACCTCCAAGGCCCCTTCTAACCCTATTCCTATCCTATCCTATTCTCTCTGTTCTATTGTCTCTATTTTCTATTCTATTTATTTTCTATTCTATTCTAATCTCTCGTAATCTATTGTCACCTGTCAAAAATAGCAGGCAAACTTAACTCACTGGAGCTAAGGAATTGTGCTGGGTTTATTCTGCAAGAACACATCCACGCACGATGACCCTCGGGGTGCCGTTTGGCTTGAAAATAAAAGCTTCAAATCACATACCCAGCTCCTGCATCCGCTCAATCACAGCCCCACAGCCATCTGCATTCTGCCTGGGCGAGAATCTTGTAACGATAGGTAGTCAACTTACAAACGGTTCATTTAGGGACCATTCCAAGCTACAAACGGCATTGGGAAAAGTGAATTGCGAACGTTTCAGCTTCCCCATTTCTTTTGTGGCCTTTCGGTATGCTTCGAAGGTTAGTCCTCAACTTACATTCATTTAGTGACCGTTACGAAATGATAAAAAGGGACTTAGGACTGGTTTTCACGGGACCATCATGGTCACGTGATCAGAATTCAGATTCTCAGTGAGTGACTCATATTTATGACAGCGGCAGTGTCCCGGGGACTTTTGCAACCTTGGGACCACCTAATTGTGTCGCTACCTGAACAACGGCAAGGATTCACTAATAACTGTGGCAAGAAAGATCGTAAAACAGAGCAAAATTCATTTAAGAGATGCTTCGCTTAGGAACAAAGGTGATTGGGGCTCTATTACAGTTGTAAGTCAACTCTATTTGTCTAACACAGGTGTGGATATGCACACACTCAGTGGGACTGTAATAGGTAAGATTCAACTTGCTTTCCCTTTCTTCCAATCATCATCATTTAATGTCCCCTTAATCCTTTGCAGGGCGAAGAATGGGCAACCGAATGAAGCTAGTAGAGCATTTACTGACCAGGTGCCCTTCCTGTTGCCAATGAGTTTTGTTCAGCAGATATATTCTGTGTCCAGACAGAGAAACTCCACCTCTAGGCCACCGCACCACTCACTTTCCCTTTTTTTCAATGAGAACACCAAAAAGCTTGGACAAGCAAAAGTTTAATTCCGAAGAAACGTGACATTTAATTACATAAATCACTGATCAGACATCTTCAACAACTTGTGGCCTCTGCTAAAACTTGGATTTAAATTTTTACCCCTTGACGGTTTGAAAGAACATCCCTTTGTAGACCGTCCCCCAGCTTGCTTGCCCCCACCCTGCCCTTTCAGACTATGGTTTCAAGCCACGGCTTTTGCGGACGTGTCGAGGAACAATTCTCGCAGATCGGAGACATCATCGCTGGAGACGTGGATCCAGCCATCCGAGCGGACGTGGTACAGGTTGACCGAGCCGCCCGAGTAAGCGTCACGGTACGTGGCTTGATAGATCGCCCGGCGGGCCAAATCGTAGGCGTCTTTCACCGAGAGGTCGTGAGAGTAGCCGCGATCCATCACCCCGTAGGCATAGACGGAACCGGAGCCCACCGAGAACACAGTTCCCGAGATGCGGTTCCCTTCACTGTCCACGTAATACAGACCTGAAAGACAAGGCAAGGAAACCAGAGTTAACAGAGTCCTCCGTAATTTTTCTAAGATGGCTTTAACCACCACGAAGCATGGGGCATTCTTCTTTTAAAAAAAGGTTTTAAATAGGACATGCTTTTGGTTGAAACATGAGCATGCTTTTGCTTGAAATTTGCTGAATGTCAACTCATAACTGTCAACTGTTTTAGAGTTTCCATGAAGGTGGGGTGGGGAGGAGAGAGATTGAAGAAGCAGTGCTGCAGTTTAAAACCAAAAGTGCATTCCATTCTTATCTTGCAAAGATTGTAACTAAGCTACCGGAATTTCTAACTGATGACTCTCAGCTATGAACGTGTTTCATTGGAGAATATTAATTATAATACACCCAGAAGGGTGGAGGGAAAACAGGGTCATAGGTGATAGTGAATTACGTGTCTCAGAATCGGCTTCATTCAGGCCATGCCAACAAGTTCGCTCCTAGTAAATCCTTTGAAGTTTTTGAAGCTTGGCTCAAGGCTCATGATTTAATTAGGGCAGCTGCCGGAATCCTGACACTGAGTTTCTCCAAATGTTACCACCTTAAAATACAGAGAGTCTGGATTAATATTCTTTTTCTCATCTTTCCTACTACCCATCTCCTTTTCTACTTATGACCTTAACTTTGTTGCTTGGATCTTTACGATTTATATTGTTTTATTTAAACTAAATAAAACTCCTAGTACCGTTTATGTTGATTGCTTATTTAGTATCTCCCATGACTATCACTTAAGTGTCGTTTCTTATTATTTATGATGAAAGTATTTTTATGATGACTATGATTATGATTTATCACTCATAGCTTTTATGTACAATAAGAGTTTATGCACCGAGGACAAATTCCTTGTGTGTCCAATCATACTTGGCCAATAGAGAATTCAATTCAATTCAATTATTTTATTCTACCCTACCCTACTATTATTTTATATTCCGTATTCTATTCTAATTCTGAATTCTATTCTAATTCTATTCTGCCTCCAAATAAGAGGAGGAGGAAGGGGTGGGAGGGGAAGGAGTAAGAGTAAAGGAGAAGAGGTAGAAGAATGGAAGAAATGTAGGGGAGAAGGATTGTATGTTGAAAGGAAAACAGCAGGAAGAGGAGGAGAAGGGAAAGAAGAGGAGGAGGAAAAGAGGATATGAACAGGAGGCGGAGAAGAAATTGAGGAGGAGAGGAGGAGAAATAAAAAAAAGAGAAAGGAAAAAGGAAGAGAAAAAAAAAGAAGATGAGGAGGAGGGAGGAAAAAGGAGGAGAGAGAAAGGGGAAGAAGATAGTTGAATAGCTTCTTCAGTTATTCCCTGGCCCTTTATCTAAACCCTTGTTTGGAAACCATACTACAGTTGTTCAAACAGCAGAGAGGCTGCTGTCTACAGGGATAACCATAGTGTAATCTACAGATGGATTCACAGAAACCGTTTAAGACAATACAAGGAAAGGAAATCATGGGGTTATTCAAATAAAAATCCACAGAGGGGTTCAAATTAGAACAGATTTGTAGAGATGGGGGGGGGGAGACAGAGAGCGACAAAGACAGAGACAGACTCAGAGACAGAGAGAGAGAGAGAGACAGACAGACAGACAGACAGACACACAGAGAGATGACAGGCTTAGAATAGAACACAGCTGGCTGGGGAATTCTGGAAGTTGAAGTCCGCCCGTCTTAAAATCGCTGAGGTGGAGAAACGCTAGCTTGAAACCACAATTCTACAGCACAGAAGGAGGGGGGGGGGGAGAAAGACCATGCATATGATTGATATCCCACTCCAAAATTTATTTGCTTCCCGTTCAGGTACTTCGGCAGAATTTATTCTCGCTGTGTTATTTCTGAACCTTAATGCCATCCACGCACATTTTGTGACATTTTTCTCAAGTACCAGCCAGCTTGATCCCCAGAGTTAATGGAAACGGATCTATTTACACAACGCTCCGAGAATTTCTAGAGGGGCTTCAGGGACCAAAAAACCCTTCAGGCAACGGGCAATTTAAATGAGATTTATAGCCTTTCCACCCCCCTTAGGATGACGGCAAACCTGAATCAGCAAAAGAGAACAGAACCACAACTACAACACAACAGCCGAAGGGGTTTCAGATTTCTGGGTTATCTCTTGTCAAGCTTTGGCACAGGCAAAGAGCATGGAAAAAAAGTCATGTACGGCAGCAAACATCGCATACTTTGCAAAAAATAGCAAGTTGCGTATCTCAAATTTATAGCATAAGATAAAGCTGACTCAATGAATAAACTATGAAGTCTCCATTAACAGTGTTGGCATTCTGCTCTGGAAAAAAATAAAAGGCAAATTGCAAGATAGAATCAGCCTCAAATCACAGTCCTCTCTCTCTCTCAGTAACCTTGCAAAAATGCCTATTTGCAATGCTAGGAGTTGCCAATGTCCCTGACTACCGGCAAATCCTTGACTTACGACCACAACTGGGCCTAAAACTTGTCTTTCTAAACAAAACAGTTGTAAAGTGAATTTTGCCCCTTTATGTTGGAGGCGGTGATCCTTTGAGAGCTCTATGCAATGAAATTTCATTTTAATGTATGCCGATCAGTGTACATTCAAAGTGACAATAAAGATGTTATTCTATTCCACTCAATTCTATTTCCAATTCTATTCTAATAATTCCATTCAAATTCTCCTCTCCTCTACTCCATTCCATTCTTCCATTCCATTCTATTCTAATTCTAATTCTCTTCTCTTCTAATTCTCTTCTAATTCTATTCGAATAATTCTATTCTTTCTATTCCAATAATTCTTTTTTCTATTCCAATAATTCTATTCTAATTCTATTCTATTATTCTATTCCATTCCAATTCTATTCCAATTCTCATCTATTCTAATAATTCTACTGAAATTCTATTCTTATTCAAATTCTATTCAAATTCTCCAGTTCTCCTCTAATAATTCTTCAGTTCTCCTCTCCCCTCCCCTCCATTCCCTTCCCTTCCAATACATTCTATTCTAACCTCAATTGAGGCCAAAACTTCTGTTGCTAATTGAGATATTTGTTAAGTGAATTTTGTCCCATTTCTTCCCACCGTGAATCACTGCAGTTAAGTTAGCTGAATGGCTCCTTACGTGAATCTGCCTTCCCCACTGATTTTGCATGTCAGAAGGTGATCACATGACCCCAGGATGCTGCAACTGTCATAAATGTGAACCAGTTGCCAAGAAGCCGAATTTTGACGTGACTGTGGGGGACACTGCAACGGTCGTTAAGTGTGAAAAATGGCTATGTCACCTTTTTCAGTGCTGCTGTAACTTGGAATGGTCCCCTAATGGAATCAGCTCCCAACAGCATTTTTTATTATTGTAATTTTAACAGTTTTTTTAATGTTCTTGTAATTTAGACTTGTTTTTATTTAATATATTTTTATTGTATATATGTTCTTTTTTTATGTGTTTGCTGCCCTGAGTCCTTTGGGAGAAGGGCGGCATACAAGTCTAATAAAATAAATAATAAATAAACGAACTGTTGTAAGTTGAGGACCACCTGTCTAAGTGACCTACGGCTGTTTTTCACACTTACGACCGTTCGTTTGCAGCATCCCCAAGATCACTCGGTCAAAATTTTTCTCTGTTTTAATGTTCGCCGCCCTGAGTCCTTAGGGAATAGGGCGGCATACAAGTCGAATAAATAAATAAATAAATAAATAAATAAAATTCAGAGTCACTTGGCAACTGACTCATCTTTATGACGGTTGCAGCGTCCCTGCAGGTGTGATCACCGCCTGACGAGCAAACGTGCTTGGGGAAGCCAGACTCACTTAACGACGTTGTGACTAACTTAACAACCACAGCTATTCACTTAGCGACCATGGCAAGAAAGGTCGTCACACGGGAGGGGGGGAATTTGCTTAACAAATGTCTCCCTTAGCAACAGAAATTTTGGACTCCGTTGAGGTCGTAAGTAGAGAACTATCTCCAGCCTCCCTTCCTGATCTGATCCAAGTTAGCTGGCAGAAACCAGCCAAAGTTGTACAGCTATTCAGAATCAGAATAGAGCTGGCAGATTGCTATCATGTCCCCCCTGGTCCTTCTTTAGACTACTAGCCAAATCCAAATCATGCAACTTTTCTTCCTATGTTTTAGTTTTCAGGCCTTTGATCATCAATGGCGAGGAGGTGGGAGGTGGAGAGGGTTGGTAGTTTTAAATTTCTGGGCACTCCTATCTCGGAGGACTTCTCATGGACTATGAATGCTAACATGCTTGTGAAGAAGGCACAGAAGAAGCAGCTGTACTTCCTGAGAATGCTCAGGAAGATAAATCTATCTCAGCCTCTACTTCTGTCGTACTACTGCAGCACCATTGAGAGTGCCCTGACATACGGCATCCTTGCATGGTACGGGTGCAGCTCTGTAGTGGACAAAAACGTTCTACAGAGAATCATTAAAACTGCCCAGAATATCATCAGGCTCCAGCTACCAGCCCTGACGACATCTTCGCATCTCACTGTTTGAGGAAGTTGGACAATATTTTCAGAGACTCTACCCATCCTGCTTACAATCTTTTTGAACTGTTGCCTTTTTTTTAAAAATTACATTTATATGCCGCCCTTCTCTGAAGACTCAGGGGCTTACACAAGGATACAACCCAGTGTGCTCAGCAATAGCCTTCATTCCATTGTATATGCCTGCTTATTACTAAGTGGCATTTTTTACAAAGTCAGCCTATTGCCCCCTACAATCTTGGGTCCTCAATTTACCTACCCCGAGAGGATGGAAGGCTGAGTCAACTTTGAGCCTGGTGGGATTCGAGCCTGCACTAATTGCAGGCAGCTGGAACTAAGTGCTAGGCATTTAACAGCCTAAACCACCAAGGCTCTTGCTTTTGGCAGAAGATACACTTGGACCGCATGTTTTCTGAACAGTTTTTATCCCAGAGCTATAATTGCACTTAACAATGAACTTAAGAACTACCATCAGTGAGCTGTTGTACAGTATTACTCGGTCTGTTGTGTGGATGCTTGTGTTTTAGGGGGAGGGGAATTTTGGCGGGTGGGGAGGTGTTTGGGGATTGTCATGTGTGTGTGCATGTTATGTCTGGTCTCTGGGTGTTATGTGAATTTCCTTGTATGTATACTGAGTATATACATACAATGACAATAAAGAATTCAATTCAATCTTAGTTGCTCTTCTCTGTACTTCTTCCACAGTCTCAACATCTTTTTTGCAACATGGTGACCAAAACTGGATGCAGTACTCCAGGTGTGGCCTCACCAAGGCTTTATAAAGGGGTACGAATACTTCACGTGATTTTGATCCTATGCCTCTGTTTGTACAGCACAGGATTATATTAGTCTTTTTGGCTGCTGCTGCTGCTCATGGCTGGCTCCTGTTTCAGTGATCGTCCACTAGGACTCCAAGGTCCCTCTCACAGTTCCTGTTTTTGAGCCAGGTTTCTCCTAATCTGTACTTGTACCTTTGGTTTTTTCCCAGCCCAGGTGTAAAACTTCGTTTTTCTCCACATTAAATTTCATTTTGTTGGCTAGGGCCCACTGTTCAAGTCTGTCCAGATCTTTTTGTCTTCTGGAGAAGTTGAAGCTATGTAACTTCACAAAAAAAAGTCAATGGCTATCATTTTTCCCAGGGACCCCTGGACAATTTCATTGGCCCAGAAAGCTCTTGGCTCAGCTTCTAATAAACATTATACAGGGTACATGTAGTCCTCGATTTACTACAATTGAGCCCATTTCTGCTGTTGTTAAATGAACTTTACTGCTTTTTATGACCTTTCTTGCCACCGTTGTTAAGTGAAATGCTGCAGTTGCTAAGTTAGTCATACGAATCTGACTTCCGTATTGATCTGTGCCTCAGAAGGTCGTAAAATGACTCCAGGGGCACTGCAACCGTCATAAATTCAGCCAACGGACAATTATTTTGCTTATGTGACCATGGGGATGCTGCAAAGGTGATTAAATGGTCACTGGTCCCTTTTTTCGTGTGGTTTTAATTTTGAACTGTCCCCTAACCGAAAGGTTGTAAGTTGAGTACTATTTCTGTTGCATAGCTAAAAGTGCAGCATAACAGAGAGAACAGAGAGCAAGACAAGAAAACAAATGCAACATCCAACACAGAGACATTCCAGCAAAATTCAGGGTTGTTGTTTTTTTTTTAAAAAATATATTAGCATGTCACAAAAGAAGACTTGGAAATCTGGTTTTGAGTAACTCAATTGAAAGCAACTTAACCTTTTGGCTTGGAGAAGATGGGCTCCAAGCAAAAGAAAGCACATAAAATATCCAATTCCTGAAAAAAAAATGGAATTTCAAACCAGTGGATAAACAAACATAAATGCAAAACAGGCCACTTGATTCATCTTTTAAAGTTGGCTTGCAAACCGGAAGATTAATTTGTTAGTCCTGCCTTAGGCATGAAAACCAGATGGGCCAGCTGTTCTCTCTCACACCGACCCACCTCCACAAGGTGGGGAAAACGGGAGGCAGGATTAAACACATCCACTCCCTTGAAGTATATCTTTCTCAAAAAAGGATAAAAATCCGATAATAGAGTGGTGCAGTGGCCTGGAGGTGGAGCTCTTGCCTCACAATCGGGGGACTGTGTGTTCAATCCTAGGCAGAGGTAGATATTTCTCTCTCTCTGGGCACAATGAGAATATATCTGCTGAATATAACTCCGTATTGGCGATAGGAAGAGCATCCGGCCAGTAAACACTCAGCTCCGTTCAGTTTGCACAGACACCACCCCACACGGGATTATGGCGACAATGATACAAATCCAATCATAAATGAAACGCACAATGTGTTCAGAAAGCATTTTTGTCATGTTGCAACCTGATTCGACCATTGTTAAAATTCAATTGTTTTTTCCCCGCTCGTCAATCTGCAAAAGAAACTGCTTTGTTTCCTCACCTGGTCCTCTTTTGTCCCAGCCACAGATCATCGTGCCCATGGACAGGCCCATGCCTTTGTACTGGTACACCATATTAGCCAAGAGTTTGGAGGCAGCCGCCACCGAAATCCTCTCCTTGTTGCGGAGTTCGTAAATGCGACACTGCCGGGCAAGGAGTCGCTCCCAGAAGCTGCAGTCCGCTGCCCCGCCAGCCATGGTGCCCAGCAGGTAAGGATTAATCTCAATGATTTTTTTGACGGTCTGTGAAGCGACGTAGACACCAGCCGTCGACCGTGAATCCGCCGCCACTATCACACCGTGCTGGAACTGGAAAAAGCAAGCAAGGGACCACCTTAGATCAAAAGCGCGTCCAATCTACAGGCAGACTTCGACTTAATGGCCACAGTCGAGCCCCAAACTTCCATCGCTAAGCAAAACCGTTGAGCGAGCTTCGCCCCATTTTACACACACATACCCTTGCCATCGTTAAGTGAATCATCGCAATTGTTAAGTTGGAGCTTTGGTGGCTCAGGCTGTTAAATGCCTGCTCTTAAGATCCAGCTGTCTACAATTAGTGCAGGCTCGAATCCCACCAGGCTCAAGGTTGACTCAGCCTTCCATCCTCTCGGGGTAGGTAAATTGAGGACCCAAGATTGTTGGGGGCAATTAGCTGACCTTGTAAAAATCCCACTTAGTAATAAGCAGGCATATACAATGGAAGGAAGGCTATTGCTGACACTGTATCCAAAATTGTAAGCAGCCTGAGTCTTCGAGAAGCATATAAATGTAATTAAAAATAAAAAAAATAAAAAATAAAAGTTAGTAACTTGGTTAGTAGCTTGCCGTTGTTAACCTGGGCAAGCGGCTTCCCCATTGACTTGGCTCGTCAGAAGGTCACAAAAGGGGATCATGTGACCCCAGGACACTTCCACTGTCATAAATGTCAGTGATGCCCTCTCCGTGATGACTCGCTGTCTGGATGCGGTACGAATCTGGATGGACGGCAACATGCTTCGACTCAACCCGGCCAAGACTGAGTGGTTGTACATACCGGCATCCCGTTCCAGCTTAGAATGTCCATCGTTGACCATAGGGGGAGTGGTGTTGCCCCTGTGGACAGGGCGAGAACCTGGGGTCCTCCTGGATGCACGGCTCGGTTGGAGGAGCAGGTGGAAGCCGTCGCCAGGGGGCCTTTGCCCAGGTCCGGCTGGTTCGCCAGCAGCCCGTTCCTGGACCGGGATGCCCTGCGTACGATCACTCATGCCCTTGTTACCTCGCACTCGACTATTGCAACGCTCTCTATTTAGGACTGCCCTTGCATACCATCCGGAGACTGCAGCTGGTGCAAAATGCGGCCGGGCGGTGATGGGAGTTTCCCAGTTCTCCCATGTTAGCCCCCTCCTCGCTGCCTGCATTGGTTGCCGGTTGCTCTCGGGTGAGATTCAAGGTTTTAACTTTAACATACAAAGTCCTACATGACATGGGTCCTTATTACTTAAGGGAGCGACTGCTGCCGACATCGAATACTAACCGCCCTGTGCGAAGTCACAGACAGGGACTCCTTGGGGTCCCATCAGCCGGGCAATGCCGCTGGCGGTCCCCGACGGCGTGCCTACTCTGTGCGGTCCCTGAACTCTGGAACCAACTTCCCTGGGGCTCCGCTTGGCCCCTGACCTCCGCACCTTCCGCCATGACTTGAAGACCTGGTTATTTTACCAAGCCGGGCTGTGACCTATGGGTGGGGTGTTTTAGATTTTTTGCTTTTAATGTTTTGTATTAATTGGGACCATTAATTTAATTCTTTTTAAAATATTTATTGTGTTTGTTTTATTGTGGCCGAGTCTTCGGAGATGGGGGACATATAAGTCCCATTAATAAATAAATAAATAAATAAATGAGTTGGTTACCAAGCGTTTGAATTTTGATCAAATGACCACGGGGATGTTGCAAGAGTCATAAGTGTGAAAAACAGTCGTAAGTAATTCCCAGCACTGTCGTAACTTCAAATGGTCACTAAATGAACTGTTGTAAGTCAGGGACAATTTGTAAAATGTATCTTACGACCACAATTAAGCCCAAGATTTCTGTGGCTAAGTGTGACTTTTTAACTGAGTTTCACCCCATTATGTGAACTTTCTTGCCATAGTTGTTAAGTGAATCATTGCGATTGTTAAATTAGTAACCCAGTCGTTATGTGAATCTGGGTTTCCCCATTGAGTTTGTTGACCAGAAGGTCGCAAAAGGGGGACGTGACGCCCTGGGACACTGCAACCGTCATAAATAGGAGTCGGTTGCCAAGCATCTGAATTTTTTTTAAAATTGATCTTCTATTAAATACAATTCTTAGTGCTTTATAAACATTGTGTTGGTATTTGCTTTCAAGCGTCTGAATTTTGATCATGTAATCACGGGGATGCTACGTCGTAAGTGTGAAAAATGTTTGTAAGTCACTTTCTTTAGTGCTGTTGTAACTTTGAACAGTTACTAAATGAGTGTTGTAAGTTGACTATCTGTACAGATATATTTTGGGTCATTTGTGAAAAGAAAAACGGAACTCACAGACTCTGGGTGTTAAGAAGCTGTCAAGTCAACAAAGATGGGTCATAGTTTTTTATTTCTTAAAGCAGTTTCTCAACCCTGGGACCTCTTAAGGTGTAGGGACTTCAATTCCCAGAATCCTCCAGCCAGCCAGAAATTCTGGGAGTTGAAATCTTGATTGTCAATTACCTAGTGTCAATTACCTGGACTGTCAATCCACATAGTTGTGAGTTGCCAAGGTTGAGAAACACTGGATTAAATCTTCATTAACTCCTTTTATTTAGTGATCCCTTCTCCTATTTTTCTTGAACCAACGACCCTGCAGAAAAATCTGGGTTAAAAAAGAGATTATTCTAAATTCAGCCCCGTAGCTGAAAAATTTGGAGGGCCCCGATGGCACCTTTTCCAATTACAGGCAGTCCTCACCTTACAATGGTTCAAAGTTAGTGACAGTTCAAAGTTAGAATGCCCCTGAAAAAAGTGACTTATGACCATATTTCCCACTTACGACCATTGCAGCATCGCAATGGTCACGTGATTAGAATTTGCTCAGCAACTGACTCGTATTTATGACAGTTGCAATATTCCCAGGGTCACATGATCCCTTTTTGTGACCTTCTGACCAGGAAAGTCAATGGGGAAACAAGATTCATTTAACAACTGGGTTACTAATTTAACAACCACAATGATTCACTTAACAACTGTGGCAAGAAAGTTCCTATCATGGGGCGATACTCAGTTAAAAAGTCACGCTTAGCCACAGAAATCTTGAGCTCAATTGTGGTCGTAAGTTGAGGACTATCTGCAATACATTTTACAGGTTGTCCCTGACTTACAATAGTTCATTTAGTGACCATTCAAAGTTACAACAGCACTGAAAATGACTTATGACTGTTTTTCATACTTATGACCCTTGCAACATCCCTGTAGTCATTTGATCCAAATCCAGATGCTTGGCAACTGACTCACTTTTATACTGTTGCAGTGTAGCAGAAATCTTAGGCTTAATAGTGGTCATAAGTTGAGGGCTACCTGTATTAAAAGGCACTTGCAAAGTGGCAATTGTCCACCACCCTCCAACCCAGGCCTATACAGGCAGTCCTCGACTTACAACAGTTGATTTTACTGACCGTTCTTATGACTGACCTTATGACCGTTTTCTGCACTTACGACCTTTGTAGCATTCCCATGATCGCGTGATCAAAATTCAGACGCCTGGCAACTGCTTCGCACTTATGATCGAGGTCACATTGCAATCTTCTGATCAGCAAAGCCAATGGGGGAAGACAGTGTTATTAACATAACGACTGCAGGGATTCACACAACAACTTTGGCAGGAAAAGTTGTCGAATGGGGCAAAGACTCACTTGACCAATGTCTCGCGTAGTAACAGAAATCTTAGGCTCAACTGTGGTCGTAAATCGAGGACTACCTGTAAAACTAGCGCAAGAGAAATGGAATTTCGGTTTTTAAAAAAAATACTTTCCCGTCCTCTGGCAGAGCCCCCACCAGCTCCGTAGAGCCTCCAGCTCCTCTCGAGTCTATCTTGATTCCCCCGCCGTCGGCCTACCTTGAAAGCCAGCGTGGTGGTCCCGTGTTCTAGCTCGATTTTAGCATCGCCCGCCTTCAGCCCGGCGTAAGGGGCAGCCAACGCCAGGTCCCCCGACATCTTCGCCCCGCCGCGAAAGCTCGGCGCCCCCAGACCGAAAAAGCCGGGCCCATTCCAGGTGAGTTGCGGCTCCAGCAGACTAGCCAGCGCCATCTTAAGTGAGGGCAACTCACCGTGACTCAGGAAAGCGCTTATGGCCTCCGGGCTATATAGACTCCGGGCGCCATGTTGGGTGAGGGCAAGAGACCGCGTCACGTCGCAAAAAAAACACTACTGCGCCGGACTAACTTTTGGATAACAATGGAACGCCATGTTGGATGAGGGCAACATTTAGCTTCGGCTCCGGATTAGCCGCTTTGGATAACAATGGGGTCACCATGTTGGATGAGGGCAAGGATGAGCTTGCCCGGCCGGTTGGTAATGTTGTATGAGAAGAAAAGGGGAGGGCGGACACCTTTGAGGCTGACGTGCTGGGAAGAAGAAAAAAACATGGAATTTATTGTTGAAATTCAAATTTATTCCACGTTAGGGAAGTAAATAACCCAAAAAGAGTCAGTTTCGACTTTTGCAGGATGCAATCTGTTCCATGCACAGAAGTTCTCCCAAGGAACTCTCTGCCTCATGATGGCATGGAGTAAAAACAGATTTTAAAATAGCAAACCGATACTCTAACGTTCACACAAGAGGCAGTTTTGTGTAGTGATTAGGGCATCAGGCTCTAGAAGTAGGAGACAAATGAGTTCTAGTTCTGCCTTGGGTACCAAGCCAGCTGGGTGACCTTGGGCCGGTCACTTGCTGAGCCCCACAAAGGAGGCAATGGTAAGCCACTTTAAAACACTTGGCAAGAGAAAGTGCAAAGATATGTCCACTGTCTTCAAGAATCAGACATGATTGAATGGAAATAGACAGACAGAGATAATGACATTAGATAGATAGATAGATAGATAGATAGATAGATAGATAGATAGACAGATAATAGATATGACAGATTAGATAGGTGACAGGAATAGATAGATAGATAGATAGATAGATAGATAGATAGATAGATAGATAAATGGATATATGCACATATGCACACTGTTCTTCTGTTGATGGTCGTTCTTTTACCCTTGGCTGTGATGCTTTGTATTGCTACAGTACATGCTTTTGTACAGTTTAGTTTTGTATTTTATATATATATATATAATGAATTTAGTTAATTTTTTTACAAAGCGAAGCCACATCAGGCCAGGTTAGTACTTGCATGGATGGACCCCCTCCAAGGACCACCCCCTAGAACACTTACCTTCTTTCCCGCAGAAAAAGGAAATTCAATTCCGATTTTATAACTGTAGAAAGCTTTAGTACTGTATTAATAGTTTCGCTCCCATGCTGATGTCCTGAACATTCTCCATGGGAATGTGTCTCTTAAGATTTGTGATCTCTCCTCTGTTGACTGAAAATAGCTTTTTTTTTCATTTTGTTCCTGTTTACTCCCGTGTACCTGGCTTTCGTGTTCCTCTTTAATCTTTTTAAAAAATGATGAAGAAACTGATGATATTTGGCCCACCGAACAGGTGGAATTAATCATCTCCAACTCCACTAAGCTTTGCATGGGTTCCCCTTTTGAATACTGTACAGGTAGTCTTTGACTTAAAGAATAAAAGAATGTTGGAAGGGATCTTAGAGGTCTTCTAGTCCAACCCCCTGCTCAAGCAAGAGACCCTACCTCATTTCAGCCAAATGGCTGTCCAATCTCTTAAAACCTCCAGTGATGGAGCACCCACAACTTCTGGAGGCAAGCTTTTCCACTGGTTCATTTAGAGACCGAATCATCACTGAAAAAAAATGACCTACGGCCGTTGTTCACCCTCAAAACCATTGCAGCACCCCCACAGTCACATGATCCAAATTCAGACTCACATTGGCAACTGACTCACATTTATGACAGTTGAAGTGTCCTGAGATCACACGATTTCCTCCCCTTTGCGACCTTCGGACGAGCAAAAATCAATGGGTAAACCCAATTCACAACAACCAGGTAGCTAACTTCATTGCTGCCATGACTCTCTTAACGATGATGGCAAGAAAGGTTGTAAAATGGGGCCAAACTCACTTAACAAATGTCTTTGCTTAGCAACCTAAATGTTGGGCTCTATTGTGGTCGTAAGTCGAGGACTACCCTTAATAATAACCCAACTTTTTTTTTCTTCCAAAAGATGGAACTGGAAGAACAAAGACAACCTCTTCAAGTCTCCAGGCTTCTCTTTCTTTGACCCTGAGGGAAATTTTATATCAAAATATATTTTTTTTATTTATGCTGTTTCCATCTTTCCTTAAAACATTAATGGAATCCCCAAAGGACTGAGAATTAGCGTCTCCACTTGATAACGGACAGTCAAGTTAATCAAGTAAAAATAGAAAAAAAGGAGGAAAATCCTTTTACTCAAACTTCCTCAAACGCCCTAATCCACATATCAAAGGATAAGGTCTGTAAACACAAATAGAGTGCGATTAGATTAGATTAACAGAGTTGGAAGGGACCTTGTAGGTCATCTAGTCCAACCTCTGGCCCAAGCAGACCCTACACCATTTCTGACAGATGGCAGTCTAGTCTCTTCTTGAAAGCTTCCAGGGATGAAGCTCCCCAGCAGAATTGCATGTTCACAAGAACCACCACCTATAAACACACATGCAAACACCCCTGAAGCGGTCACCCTGAAATCCACTCATAAACACTTCCCCACCCCAACCAAACTCCCCCTATGAAATTCTGTCGCTGTAGGGGTGGGTGGGCTGCTACCGGTTTGCCCCAGTTCAAGCGAACCGGAACCGAACTGGTAGCTAATTTTACGGCCTGTTCGGCGAATCGGCAAATCCCACCCCTGGCTGGCCTCGCCCGCCCTGCCCCTCCCAGGAGTCCCCACACGGCCCATTTTGGATCCTAGGTAAGTACAGGGCCCGTGCAGAGGCTCGGAAAGGGCAAAAAGCAGGCCTCCCAGAAGTTCCTGAAGGCCGGAAACGGGCCTGTTTCTGGCCTCAGGAGCTTTGGGAGGCCATTTTTGCACTCCTGGAGGCTTAAGGGAAAGACTCCAGAGCTCAGGGAAGGCAAAAATGCCCCCCCTCCTGTTTAGGAGCCGACTAGACCATGCCCACCATGGCCATGCCCACCCAGCAACCATGCAGAGAACCGGTTGCTAAAATTTTTGAAGCCCACCCCGGCTGTACCCCATTCCTCTGCAGCTGCCCTTAAAGGCAAACTGTTTGCTTTCGGGAATCAATATTTCTTCTTTCCTCACAGCTGTCTGGATCTTGTTTTTTATGCTTGCTTGCTCAACCCCCGGCTCAAGTTGGAACCCCGAATTATTCTTCTGACAACCACAACGTCCAACATCTGGAACAAGCCAGAAATATTCCCCAAGATCCCAACCAGGATCTCAGTTCTCGGAACGGTTGCCCTGAAGTTAAAACTGAAAGCTGCTCGAGGAGTAAATTAGAATAAATTCGAGAGAATCTCCACAGGATTTTGGAGTGCAAATGAAGTGTGCAAAGTCTCCCAGCTGTCTCCAGCTATTGGGATGTGCACCTCCGGCACATCTGTGGCACGTACCCTTTTTTTCTTTCTTGCTTGCAGCACTCGTGAGACTCTTTGTCTCCCAACCTCTGGAAGGACAGACACGGAAAGGGTGGGGTGGAGACTATTCAGCGTCCCCCGCCCCCGCAGCGGACGCAGATAGGAAAGACTGACAGCTGTTAACAAGATAGCATCGTTTGGCAGGGCAGGCGAGGAAGGGACAAGCCAAGAATAACCTTGGAGAGAGGACAAACCATTTTTAGGTTGGGAACACCGGGTCTCAGCCGTGGGGAAAGTCAAACCTGAATTAAAATGTTCTTATTTTCCAGTTATTGTCCTGTCCTTGTATTTCAGGACAGGTAACCAAATGACATTGAAGACTTCATGCAGCACAGGGATCTTGGGTATCAAAACACAGTTGCCAGATTGCTCAAGACAGTTCGTCCTAAAAACAGCATCTCCAGGAGTCCCAAGAGTAAAAATCAAGTAGTTTCCCACCCTCTTCCAAGGGGGAGCCTCTCACTTCAGCAGTGGGTACCAATCAAAGACACCCTTGGGAAAAAGAGAGATTATTTCCTTCTCTTGTGTTTTGCTTAGCCCCTATGCCAAAGGATTAGAGTTAGGGTCAAAAATGGTCATGTCGGGGTTTTTTAGTGCTGTCGTAATTTTGCACGGTCACTAAATAAACTGTGGACTGGTGTGGGGGCACAGAGGTGGAGCTGTTGCCTCATAATCAGGAGGCTGTGAGTTCAATCCTAGGTAGAGGCAGATACTTCTCTTTCTGGGCACAATGAGAATATATCTGCTGAAAAAAAAACTCCTCATTGGTGACAGGAAGGGCATCCAGCCAATCAAACACTCTGCTAGCTGCATTCAGTTGCCCAGACTCCACCCTGTAAGGGATTATAGAGTCGTTAAATATGATGATGATGATGATGACGACTGAATGAACTGTTTGTAAGTAGAGGACTGTCTGTACTGGGTTATCTACCTTGCTCACCGAGACGATCCTTTGAGACAAATTTTTATGCCTCTCTTCCCACACCTGCACGCTTTTGTAAGACTGTTTGGAATAGAAGTCCAAATTCAAATCCAGAGAAAGGCGCACCATACCACTCTTTAGGAAAGCTTGAAGCTGGGGGCTGAGATAGGCTGCAGCATCAAATTCCATCCCCTTTCAATGAAAATATCTAAACCTTTAGAGAGAGAATTCAGCCCCTGACACAGGCCCAGACCTGCTCTCCGACGCGTGCAACCGAATACTGCTTATTCTCCCAAACCTCGCTCCGAGTCCCAAGAAACACAATCCTTCCCTCCTCCGCATCATGCTCCCCTTTTTGTCCCCCAGTTGACCTGGGTCCCCCCCTCCCCATCCAAGCGAAGGAGCTCATGCTCATCCTTTAAATGCTGTCCCCCCCCCTCGCTCTCTATTTTCTTCCCAAATGGCTCTCCAGGACGTTGTCGGCAAGAGGGACCCTTCGCAGGCGCCTCTTTGGGTCCAGCCGCAACCCAGTGGGCTTGAGGTGCCCCATCCCTTCCTGCTGTCCCATGGCACCACCACGCTAGCCTTCCGCTGCAGTCATGGGGTGGTGGTGGCAGCGGACACTCGGTCTTCCTGCGGGGGTCTGGTGTGCGAGCCATCTTCCCGCAAAGTCATCACGCTGCACCGACACCTTCTGGCAACCACATCAGGGACCTCGGCTGACTGCGCTACCTGGCTGCGTCTCCTGCGTTGTGCACTCCGCATGAGGCACCTTTCAGAAGGCCAGCAGCCCAGTGTGGCCGGGGCGGCCAAGCTGCTTGCTTTCATGCTGCGGGGATGTGCCCAGAAGGATCTCTGTGTGGCCACGTTGCTCTGCGGTTGGGATTGCCAGGGACCCGGTTTGCATTACGTCTACAGCGACGGGACCCGTTTCTCCGGGGACGTGTTGGCCGTGGGGTCCGGATCCCCTTATGCCTACGGTGTGCTGGATGTTGCCTATCGGTACGATCTGCCCCGGGCGGAGGCATTCTGGCTGGCCCGCCAAGCGGTGGCTCATGCTGCCCACCGAGACGCCTATTCCGGCGGCAACGTGGATCTCTACCACGTCCGGCCCGACGGGTGGGTCTGTGTGTCGCGGGAAGATCTGAGTCAGGTTTATCGTGGCTTGGTGTTCCGTGCTGAAAAGGATGGAGACGGCAGAGAGGGTGCCCAGGAAGAGGCCAACTAATGCCCATCTTTTCTGCTTGAACAGCAGCTTGGACTAGAAAAACTCTGAGTTCCCTTCCAACTGTTATTCTGTTACCCTTTAGAAATTTTGAGCACGGAGAATGCAACAGATTGATTGTCAGGTGGGGAAGGGAGCCAGGGTGCAAAATAAACCAGCTTGAGCGATATCAGAGGAATTATTGAATCTCTCATCTGCACCTCTATAACTGTCTGGTTTGGTTCTGCAACCCAACAGGACAGACACAGACTCCAGAGAGTAATTAGGACTGCAGAAAAAACAATTACTACCAACCTGCCTTCCATGGAGGACCTGTATGCTGCAGGTCAAAAGAGGGCTGTGAAAATATCTACAGACCCCTCACATCCTGGACATAAACTGCTTCAACTCCTACCATCAAAATGACGCTATAGAGCACTGCACACCAGAACAACTAGACACAAGGAGAGTTTTTCCCCGAAAGCCATCACTCTGCTAAACAAATAATTCCCTCAACACTGTCACTACTTAATACAACACTACTTAGTAAGACTGTATTACTATTCTTCTTCTCATCCTTCCTATTACCTATCTCTTCCCACTTATGATTATAAACATGTTGCTTGTATCTTTACAATTTATATTGTTTGTTTCCTAGTATGATTTGATTGGTTATTAGTAACCTATGACTATCACTAAGTATTGTATCTTATGATTCTTGATGAATGTGTTTTATTTTTTCTTTATGTATACTGAGTGCTTATACACCAAAGACAAATTCCTTGTGTGTCCAATCACACTTGGCCAATAAAGAATTCTGTTCTGTTCTGTTCTATTCTATTCTCAGCCTAATCTCTTTTGTTCAGTTCAAAATCAATCCATTTTAAGGAATCGCAACAAAATGAAATAATTAACCAACATGGTGGGGAATCATCGACACAAGCCACCAACTTGAGCCAGCTTAAACCAGCATGACCTCACTTAAGCTAGAAAAATATCAGGAAGGAACAGCTGGCCACGTCGCATCCATTACAGGAAGCTGGATGGGCAGTATAAACCAGGATAGGACAGGCCACACTGTTTTGCCATGAAGGAAACTCGGGGCAAGATCAGTCAGCCAAACTGCGTTACGGGGCAAGCAACTCAGTTACATCTGAATACTGGTTGGGAGAGGATGGGCTCACACGGGGGCCTCACTTTATGTGAATCAGGGATTCTCAGATACCCTCCAAGGAGATTGAAGATGCTGGAAGCTGCCACTCCAGGCCACTGGATGACCAACCAGCAAGGTTGGATTCACACACTCTGTTTAGTTCGTGCCAACCTGGCTGAGTTAGCTACTGTAGTTAATTTATTTCTAAAGCTTGCACAAACTCCGATGGGGGGCTTGGTGTATTGCACCCGTCCAGGAACTGTGCAAATGTGACAAAACAGAAGTCAGCCAGCCCGGTCTTTGCTTCTTGGAGAGGGGGCAAGGGACCCCCAATGGGAGGGGGTCTGTTCTCGTGCCTGGTC
>CM019155.1:147200894-147233075 GCA_009733165.1 Naja naja
AAGTAGGTAGGTAGGTCGGTAGGTGGGTGGGTAGGTAGGTAGATGATAGGCAGATAAGTAGATAGGTAGATCATGATAGAAGTAGGTAGGTAGATAGTGTTATGGACAGACATGATAGATGGAGGGATGGATGGATGGATGGATAGATAGATGGATAGATGGATAGATAGATGATAGAGATAGATGATAGGTAGGTAGATCATGATAGAAGTAGGTAGAACTTACAGACAGACAGATGATAGATAGGTGATATACAGATAGATGATAAATGGATAGATGATAGAGATAGAGGGGTGTGTGTGTGTGTGTGTGTAAACGCAGGAGAAAATTGGGATTTTGCAGGAGTGGATTATTGTGTGTGTGTCCGCTTCAGGTCAGGGCGAGCAGGCGAGGGAATAAGAAAAATTGCATGGATATTTTTGGCAGCTGTTTTACGTGCCCTGGTTTGAAATAGTGCGAGGAAGAATGAAGTGGAAAAATAAAAAGGAGACACAGAAGACTTTAAAAGCTAAAATAATGCAGGGAGTCCTCGACATACGATCTCAACTCAGCCCTGCTTTTCTGTCACTAAGCGAGGCATTTGTGAAGTGAGTTGGGCCCCATTTTTAACATCTTTCTTCTTTGCCATGGGAATCATGGCGGTCGTTAAGCCAGTCACACGGTTGTTAAGTGAAATGGGGCTTCCCCATTTGACTTTGCGTACCAGAAGGTTGCAAAAGGGGATCACGTGAGCCCCTGGGGACGACCATGACCATTGTAAATAGGAGTCAGTGGCCAAGGATCTGAATTTTGATCAACGGCTGTAAGTGTGAAAAATGGACATAAACGGCACTTGTTTGAGTGCTGTTGTAACTTCAAGCGGTCACTAAATGAACTGTTGTGAATTGAGGACTACCTGTACAGTCATAAAAGGGGGGCAGGGGGTTGGGCTAGAAGATCTTCAAGGTCCCATTTCAATGGTGTTTTACCTCAGAAAGATTCATTGATAGGGACAAAGAAGGTTTGAAAAAAGAAGCAACATTGAATTAGTCTCCTATTATAGATAGTCCCATACTTACATCCATTCATTTAGTGACTGTTCAATGTTACAATGGCACTGGAAAAAATTGACTTATATGACCATTTTGTACACATAACGACCGTTGCTACGGTCGGGAGATCAAAATTCGGACATTTGGCAATTGACTCATATTTATGACAGTTGCGGTATCCCGAGGTCGTGCAATCCCCTTTTGCGGCCTCCAGATGAGTCACAGTCAACGGGGAAGCCAGATTCACTTAACAACTTACTCTTACAACAGTCTTACTCGCTTAACAACACAGGGATTCGTTTCACAATGACAACAAGAAAGGTTATAAAACGGGGGCAAAACTCACTTAACAATTTAACAAATGGAAATTTTGGGCTGGATTATGGCTGTAAATCAAGGACTGCCTGTATTTAATAACCTTTGATCCACAAATGAATATATATATATATATATATATATATATATATATATATATATATTCCTTCCTTCCTTCTAATTCTTACTGGTCATTGACCGAATGAATAAATAAAATTTCAATTTCAATTTTTAAAAAAATCATTTTTTTCTAATTCTTATCCAGATGCTACTTTTTTCATCATTGGCTATTTTCGGTGAAGAGTTTTGGGGAAATTGGGCCCATTTTTCTCCCTCCCTTCCTCCTTTCTCTGCATGGAGAAATAGATTGCTGTGACCCAAGAGATCACAAAGCCAAGTAGGGCTGGGAATGATGGGAGTTAGCGAAGGGTGCTTCCTTAGTATAAATAGTACAAAATACAGGTACTTCTCAACTTACAACCATTCAAAAACTTGGAATGCAACTGTTCAAAGTTGGAGTGGCACAGAAAAAAGTGGTATGCAACCAGTCCTCGCACTTACGACTCTCTTAGCCTCCCCACAGTGACGTACGACGTCTTTAGGATGTTTGCAAACGTCCCGGGATCACGTGATCTACATTTATGATCTACTCAGCAGGTTTCTGACCGGCGAAGTTAATGGGGAAAGTGAGATTCGTTTAGTGACCGTGTGATTCACTCAAACACCAGTTTGATTCGCTTAATAGGCGAGGCAAATAAAAACGTTGAAATCGGGCAGGGTGGAGTTAAATGCCTCGCTTTACGATGGAAATTCTGGTTCCAACTGTGGCAGTTAAGTCGAGGACTTGCCCATATTGGGGGGTCTACGGAAGATTTTTTGCTTTAAACCAAATTCGGAAGCTTTGGGTGGAAAAGTTCTTCCCATTTTCAACATCTTAAAAAAAAATCTTTTTTTCCCCTTACCTATCCATTTTAATCAATTGCTTCTGCTTGCAATTACAAAGGCCCTTGAGGGACCAGTGTATTAGAACCCACTTATGTCCACTTTCTGGAAATTTCTGCAGCCTGATCAAATAAAAATCTTTCCTCCAATTAGTTGTGTTGGTGACAGATGTCTTTGTGCAGCGGGGATCTCCAGAAAACCCAGCCAACTGGAGTTTTGAGCAGTGTTTTGGTAATAACCCCTTCTTCTTAAAAGAGAAGAAAAAGATTTTATTCCACGTGTGTAAATCAGAAGGAGATTAAGTTTCTCCTTAATTCCAGGTTGTTTCTCTTCTTGATTAGGTTGTAATATTATTATGATGTTAAATATGTTATCTTCTACGGTGCCAAAGAGAGTTGGAAGCCAATGCCTTTCTGCCCCCCCCTTTTTTCCTTTCTACCCCACATTTCCTCTTCTTCCCTTTCCCCTTCCCTAGTTTTCCATTCATTACAGGTAGTTCTCGACTTACGACCGCAATTGCATCCAACGTTTACACTGCTAAGTGAGACCTTTGTTTTAAATGAGTTCCGCCCCACGTTACGACTTTTCCCGCCACATCAGTGAGGTGAATCCCGCCGGTTCTTTCAATTAGTCACATGGTGACATAAGTGGATCTGGCTTGTCAGAAGGTTGCAAAAAAAAGGGATCACACGACCCCCGGAAACACCATGACCGTCATAAATAGGAGTCGATTGTCCAGTGTCCGAATGTAAATCATGAGACCACGGGGACATGACGACGGTCGTTAAGCGTGAAAAAGTCAACTTTTTTTCAGGGCCGTTGCAACTTTGAACGATTGTCAACTAAAAAAATACTTCTTTCCTTTTAGTTGCCAGCAGAAAGAAAGTGGGGGAAAGCAGTGCATTCTTCAAATGCTTCAGATAATTGCTAGGCAGCCGAAGCTGTTGGCTCGCAAGAATCTTACTGGAGAGCAAGATTGATGACTCTTGGCTGTGGATGTGTCCCATTGGAGAATATACATCCAGGGGGTGGGGGGAAGACCACGGTCAAGAGGGAAAGAAATGATACATCTTAGTGTCGGCTGCACCCAGGTAACGCCGACGTGGTCACTCCTAATGAATCAAATTTTTTACTCCGAGAGATGCGGCTAGAGACTTAGGATTTGAATGGGGGTGGATTTGTCAGAGCCCTGACAATGGTCACTATGTGAAATGTGGTAAGTTGAGGGCTACCTGGACTTTTTATTTTCCTTTCTGTCTTATATTTTGATAATTTAATCGATAAAATTTGAAAACCGGGAGTAAAAATTAAGCTAGTAGGAGACCCGGCTTTCTGGCTCGCGCACACAAGTCACCCTGGCCTTCGTTTGTTGTTTTTTTTTTTGTTGCTTTTTTTTAGAAAATAAATTTGTTTATTACGAAATTATAACATGAATGTTCCCACCTGACACTGATTTCGCCTGAACTCCCCTAGATTGTAGAACGATAGTCTGGAGACGCAGCATTTTCGCCCCCTTCCCTTTGGTGTCAGAAAGGAGGAGGGCGCCCCCCCCCCCAAATCCACATTTTGTTTTTAGTCCTTCCGCGGGGGGCTGCAAACACCACCGATGGAACTGAAGAGACTCGACGGTCACCCCAAGAGTGGTTTTGGCTCTGCTGTCAGGGCTTGGGAGATGCACTTTGAATGATAGAGGTCAATCCATGCTGGCAAGACTGGATAAGTATAGGATCCAGGAAGGAGGGGGGGGGAATCTGGAACCAAGGGATTTGGGAGGGGGGAAAGATGAATGCATAGAATATTTTAGATAGGAATTTGGAGGGGGAGGAAGGAAACGTAAGAAACACAGCACCAATCGTGGTCAAAAATGAAAAGGAGACGGGACAGAAAGGTAGTCAAGACAGCCGGGGGAGCGGGCAAAGAGGATACGAGCAATTGAAAGGAGGAAGACAAGACAAGGAAACAAGAATTAAGGGGACGGTGGACAGAGAAAGATAAGAACCCTGAATGATAAAGAAAAAAGAAAAATAAAAGAAAAGAAAGATAGAAAGGAAGGAAGAAAGGAAAAAGGAAAGGAAAGGAAAATGGAAAAAGGAAAGGAATGAATTAGGAAAAGAAAAAAAGGAAAAGGAAAGGAAGATAAGGAAGGAAGGAAAAGAGGAAAAAAAGGAAGAAGGAAAGGAAAAATAAAGACAGGAAAGCAAAAGAGAAAAAAAAAAGAAAAGGATATACAGACATAAGAAACGGAAAGAAAAACATTGGTGGTTGACAAACACAGCAAAACAAGAGGAGGTCAACAGGAAGGATTTGGGAATCCATGAGATGATGGAGCTTGTCATGGACAAATCCGAAACTGAGAACAAGGAAGCAGGTGGACGGAACAGAGAACGAGCAACCGAAAACAGAGGAAGGGGTTCGAGGTCCACGCTCTTCCATGGAGGCATCAGGCCCACAAGGGCTCAGGTTGGAGGAGGACCCTCTGGTGCCCCGTACAGCTCGGCTAGCGTTCGGAAGAGGGGCCCCCATTCTTCCAGATACTCGTACCCACCGGCGTCGCTATCCCCAGCGCAGGAAGAGCCGGGGGAGCTGAGAGACCCGGCGGAGGAGCCCTGGCCTTCGTAGCCATACACCTGGATGGAGTCGTACGGAGGCATGGAAGGATCAGCATCCACCTCGCTCAAGCGGGCTGTCAGAAAACTGGCCACGTCATGGGGTTGCGGTGGCACTCGGGTGGACAGGGATGGCGGGAAGTGTGGACGGGGGAGGACGTCCCGCCGGAGGAGGCGCCGTTGTTGCGAGGGCGCAGGGGCAGCATCCGGGTTCTGCAGAGCGGCCATGTCGAAGGCCTCGGTATCTTGCTCTCCACCGCCTTCGTCGTCATAAGTGATGATGTTCTCACGGACGTCTTCCTCTTCAAAGGGCAGCAACGCAGCCTGTTTCTGCCTCCGGAGGGCGACAAAGAGCAACACCAGGGCTAGAGGCGAGCGGGAAGTTGATGCATTGGTGAAGTCGGATGGACCAACGGGAGGAGAAGGTGAGATGTTAATCACGATAACAACCTATTGCAAATACCCTGTGTTGCTTCTTTCTATATGTAATGGTAGGTGGGAATGGCCTTGGGAGACAGAAGAGATTCAACTGAGGGAATAATCGGATAAAAGGTAGTTGTGTCTGCAGCTGTATAGTGGGCAGGACAATCAGCTCAGAAGACATCCTAGTTTCATGGGCTGTCAAGGCGACAGGAAAGAAATGTACTTTCAGACTTGTAAGATGACATTGTAAGATAGACCAGATAGGAAGCACAACCAAACTAGCGAATTCTACTTTATTGTAAAGTTATATTAACAGAGGGCAACAGGGACTCAGTGGTTAAGATACTGGACTTGTTGACTGGAAAGCCGGCAGCCCAGGTTCGAAACCCAACCTCCATGCGATGGGGTGAGTTCCCGTCGTCACCCCACCTCCTGCAACCTAGCAACTCGAAAGCACACAAATGCAAGTAGATGAATAGGTACCACTTTGTTGGGAAGGTAACAGCACTCCGCGATGTCATGCTGGCCATATGACTGCAAAAATGTCTTGGACAGCACTGGCTCAATGGCCTTGAAATGGAGAGGTACACTGCCCCCTATAGTTGGCAACAACTAACGGAGTAAACTCCGCAGGGACTCTTTTATCTACTTTACCTAGAACACTGCAAGTCTGAAGAGACATTTCTCCCACCCTCTTGTCCTCTTTGATGCATTGGTGAAGTCAGATGGACCAACAGCCCATGAAACTTGGGAGGGGTCCCTCCTGAGATGCTTCCCTGGTCGTCATTCCTTCAGTAGACTCAGCTGCCTCTTATCTGCCTCTTATCTAGTTTGCAGCTCTTCCTCCTGTTTCCCAAGGTCATTTGCACATACCATTACACTGTTGTTCTGACCCAGCTCCCCCAATATAACAAACCCCCTGATGTAAACTCAAATAATTCCTTTATTAGGAATGCCTGCAGCCCCGGCAAAAAGTTTCTCTCGCAACCTAATAAGTCCATCCGGCTGGAAGATGAATAGCTGTCTGTCACACCTATTCATCTCTGCCCCCTGCCTTTTATCCCCAGAGCTAGGATGGGGCCTCACTAACAGCGGTGGCTCTTCTTTCCCCAGCAACAGCTCATAGATTTCCACTGCTCTCCTTTCCTCTGCCTTCTGCACATCCACACGTCAGGCACTGGACCCAGCTGTTCCTCCTCTTCCTCATCAGCCACCTCCAGACCTGCGGGCTGTTGACTCTCCATCTGACTGACAGCCCAGGCTCTGCCTCTGTCTCTCTCTCTCTCTGCCAGCTCCCAGGTTGTCCTGATTCCCACACCTCCTCTGATTCAGCTGGTGGAGGGTCCAGCGGCCAACAGGCTACACCCTCCTGGAGAAACCCAGCACAACTATCTAAACATTCCCCAAGTTTCAGTGACCTTTCTCCACGTTGCAATGTTGATCCCTCACCTTATATTGTCGAGTCACTTCAAGCATCTTATCTTCTACATGAGAAGTTCTCCACAGAGCCTTACTTAGGATAAGTAGCTTCAACCTGGCTGAAATTCCCACAATACAGGTAGTCCTTGACTTATAACCGTTCGTTTAGTGACCGCTCAAAGTTGCCACTTCACCAAAAAAAGTGACTTCTGACTGGTTTTCATGCGACTGTTGTATCATCTGCATGGTCACGTGATCAGAATTCAGGCAATAGCTTTCTGCGCATCCGTGCGTCAGGCACTGGACCCAGCTGTTCCTCCTCTTCCACATCAGCCACCTCCAGACCTGGGGGCTGTTGACTCTCCATCTGAGGGCTGATGGATGGCCCAGACTCTGCCTCTCTGACAGCTCCATTCCCTCTTCCCCCTCAGAGCTCTCAGGTTGCATTAATGCTGATCTGGACTCCCATGCCTCCTCCTTCCCCTCTTCCCCTGATTTAGCTATGGGAGGGGCCGGCGGTCAACAGGCCACAACACAACTTGTGGCAAAAAAGTTTGTAAAATAGGGCAAACTCGCTTAGCAACTGCCTAGCATAACAGCGGAAATTTTGGGCCCCATTGTGGTCGTAACTAAAGAGCCACCTGTACTGTCCTCCTTTCTCTGCCCACCCATGCCATGAGCATACAAACTCAAAGTCTCACCAAGTAGGGTACCAATGCAGGCGAGGATGGCCAGCAAAGCCCCGGTGCTGAGGCCAGCAGGAGATCCATGGGCCTCAGGACCACAAGTTTGCAAGGCCCCATCTCGCCGACACCGGCAGATGCTGACTGTCAGAGTTGGGGAGCCCGTGCGAGTGGGGGAACCACCGTCTACTAGTTCCAGGGGCACAAGCAGAAATCCACCTTGGGGAGGCAGACGGGTAGCCCGGAGTAACAAGGAGGCCGAATTGTCTGGAGATGAGAAGATTTGAAGGAGAAAAGTGAACGGAGGTCCGTTATATTTTTGAAATGTTTCCTTGTAGGTAGTAATAACCCAAGCCTTACATCAGGAGTGTCAAGCTCAAAGCCCAGGAGCCAGATCCGGCCTGCAGTGTACTTAGATCTGGCCCGTGTGGCTGCCCTGGAAATAGTGAAAGAGTGGCCTGTGATGCCACTGCCAGTGAAAACAGAGCTCGGGCCCTCCTGAGTTCCATTTTAACTGGCAGAGGGTTGCAGGAGGCCATCACAGCTGAAAATGGAGCTTGGGAACCCATTTTCGCTGCCAGGGTGCTCGGGCCACCACGGGCACTCCTGACATGATTGACATCAAGCTGGTCATGCCCTCCCCTGGCCACGCCCCCCCCCAGGCCCCCGAGGTCAAACACAACCCTGATGTGGCACTCAATGAAATTGAGTTTGACATCCGTGCCTTACATTGTAGGTCTACAACCATCTTAAAGGGGACAATGTAATGTTGATTAATACAGAGTTTTTTTGTATAGATTTCTGAATGACAAGATCAGTATTTCTCAATCTTGGAAACTTTAAGGGGACCGGATTTCGACTCTCAGATTCTCCCAGCCTGCATTGCCAATTCTGGGAGCCGAAGTCTAGGACCTCTTAAAGTTGCTAAAATTGAGAAGGACCGCTATACATTCTGTACACTGCTCGTGACCTATTCTTGAAAATGTCTACTCTCCTTTTATCAACCGTGCAAGTTCACAGTCCATAAGGAACATTCTGAAAGGGAGGCAGATTATTTTCTACATTTTAGGACAGGCATGCGTGTCTCACCCTTGTTATCCCGCACAGTGATGTTTGGTTCTCTGATCCCGGATGGAGAACGGATGATGATCCGGCTCGTGTTACCATCCTCATCTCGGTCAACCGCTCGGATCAACTGCACCAGCTGGCAAAAAAAAAAAAGGTGAAAATTCTTCTCAATCAGTACCTTCCTCTACCACCCTACCCTGCCCCATCAGTGTCCTAGGGACCCCTTACTTTACCTGGCCTGGGACGGCATTATCACACGCGAAAGGCTCGTAGCTCTGTTCCAGCTGAGGTGGGTTATCGTTGACATCCAGGATTTGAACGGCCACATGAATCTGGGAACCTTGTGTGGGACTGTCTGAGAGTAAGAGTCGGGGATAAGGAGCAACATGGAACCACACAACGGGATTTGCAGGGCGATCCAGTCGGAAAATGGGGAAGGCAGGAAGAACATCCCAACGAGTAAGTCGACCAATAACGATACGCCAACCAAACGGGATGAACAATTCAGCCATGTGAGAAAGCCATACAGGTCATCCATGAGGAGCCAATGTGATCCATGGTCCCAAATCCGGTGGGGTTGGGTTGGATCCCATTCATAACACCCCCGCCCCCCCCAAAAGAGTCCATCGTTGTACCACCGGAAGAACCAGACAGGAAAGAATCACATCAAGAGGTTGAAAGACATGGGCAGACGTGCGGAGTTAAGGGGACGGAAGCGAGCAATGGTGCACGATGAAGCACATTTGCGCATGGGTGGGCAAACATAAATGTCCAACATGACCAACAAGTGAAATAACAGGCCGCCGATATAAAGCCACCCAGCCGACATAGGCAATCAATCAATCAATCACAGGGAAACACGCAGAAAGCGCAGCCCCACTCCACAATGTCAGAGTGCAAAAAATGCACCGTTCCACATGTTCGACATGCATGACAAAAACACCATTCCAAGAGAGCAGCAAACAGACACGGGGATGCAGAAAGGAAGAAGGAAAAGAAAGGGAGAAGAAAATTAATAAACAATTGTCATTGCTTTTTTAAATTACAGATAAGTCCTCGACATATGACCACAATCAGGGCCAAGATTTCCATTGCTAAACAAGGCAGTTTTTCCAAACAAGTCCTGCCCGATTTTACCATCTTTTTTGCCACAACGGTTAAGCAAACCACTGCCGTTATTAAGTGAATCACATGGTCATTAAGCAAATCCAGTTTCTCTCATTGACTTCACTTGTCAGAAGTCAGCAGGGAAGGTCGCAAATGGGGATCACTTCAGGACGCTACAACTGTCATAAATACATGACCAGTTGCCAAGCACCTGAATTTTGATCATATGACAGAGGGGAATGCTGTAACATAAGTCTGAGGACTGGTTGTAAGTCACTTATTTCAGTTCTTTTACAATTTTGAGCAGTCATTAAACAAATGGTTGTAAGTGGAGAACTACAGGTAATCCTCAACTTATGACCATGTTTGAGCCCAAAATTTGTTTGTTAGTTTGTTAAGTGAGTTTTGCCCCATTTTACGACTTGCCTTGCTACATTTAAGTGAATCGCTGCAGTGGTTAAATTAGTAACATGTTTGTGAAATGAATCTGGCTTCCCCATTGACTTTGTTTGTCAGAAGGTTGTAGAAAGGGAATCGCATGACCCCGGGACACTGCAACTGTCATAAATAGGAACCAAGCATATAAATTAGGTGACCATGGGGATGCTGCGATGGTCATTAAGTGTGAAAAATGCTCCTAAGCCACTTTTTTCAGTGCCGTTGTAACTTCGGTTGTTGAATGAACTGTTGTATGCTTTATATCAGGGGTGTTAAACTGGATTTCTTTGAGGGCCGGATCAGCATTGTAGTTCTCCTCCATGGGCTGGGCGGGGAGAGGGTGGCATGTGGCCCCCTCTGCTCCGTTTTTGGCCTGAACAGCCTCCTGCAACACTCTACCAGCCCAAACTGCACACTTCATTTTCTCCCTCCATGGCCTCCTGCAGCATTCTGCCAGCCAAAAACGGGCCAAAAATGAGCCTCCACAACCCAGGCATAGCCCCCGCATGGCCCGTTTTAGCTGGCAGAGGCACCACGAGCCGGTCCTTTGATATTTCCAGGCTGGTACCATGGGCCAGATTTAAGCACCCCGTGGGCCACATCTGGCCCTTGGGACTTGAGTTTTACCCCTTGCTTTATATGTTTCATTCCAAACATATAGTTTTCATATCTGTACTGTCCCGATGAATCAAAGCTTCCACCACCTTGGAGCCTCCTGGACTCCCACCCACCGTATCAAACCCCGATCCACCCAGCTCTTACCAAGTTCCGTTGCCAGTACGGTCATATTGTGCCAGGCCAAAACTTCTCGGTCGAGTGGCACCGAAGTCAGTATTGCGCCATCCTGCGGGTTGATGCTGAAATAGCGCTCAGGGTCCGTATGCTGCAGGATGGAGTATCTGGAAGATGGAGGGTGGGCACCTGGGGTATCAGGTTGTCACGGCAACGAGGTATAAATGGAGTAACTGAAACTTCACACACACACAAAGACAACAAACACTGGTTTCCCACCCTGCAGCATCGATGTTGTCCCCAGCCATTACCGGATGACACTGCTGGGCGTATCCAGGTCCACCGCTGTGACTTTGCCCACCAGGGTCCCCGGTGGGCCGTTCTCATAAACGGCCAGATGGTATTCGGAACGGGAGAAGACCGGAGGTTCGTCAGCATCTTCTACCGTCACCCGGACGGTGGCCACATCCTTGAAGGGGCCCTTCCGGATGTACTGAGGGTCGATCTGCGTGTTGGTGGCCTCGACTCGGAAGGTGTAAGAGTGGCGGGACTCGAAATCCAGAGGCTGCCCCGCCCATCCAAGCCGAGAGGAACGACAACGAGAGAAAAACTCATGATTGGAATCGAGCAAAGGGCAGGCGGTTCAGCGAGTGGGTGAAGGACAGGCAAACCACCAAAGAATGGTGGGTGAGGTGTCTAAGATCCCGTATCATCCGAAGAAAGAAAATGAAAGTCAGTTTGGTCTAATGGCTAAAGCACCAAGCTAGAAAGCAGGAGACAGTGAGTTCTAGTCCCGTTTTAAGCATGAAAGATGGCTGGGGGACTTTGGGTCAATCACCAAGAGACAGTAAGTTCTAGTCCCACCTTGGGCATGAAAGCCAGCTGGGGGACTTTGTCCCACTCACTTTTTCCCAACCCAGCCCACTTCACAGGGTGAGGAGGCTCTGATGGCCATTTTCGCTGCCTTAAGTTATTCATAAAAATACAAGTCCTATGACAACAATTGAGGAAGGAAGGGAGGGAGGGAGGCAGGGAGGGAGGGAAGAGAAAAAGGAAGGAAGGAAGACAGAAAGAGAAAGAAGGAAGGAAGGAAGGACGGGAGGAAGGAAAGAAAGAAGAAAGGACGGAAGAAAGGGAGAAGGAAGGAAGGAAGAGAGAAAGAAAGAAAAAGAAGAAAATAAAAAGAAAGACAAAAAAAGAAAAGGAAGGAAGGAAAGACAATGGCTCCCACATCAAAGCTCCTACACCAAAGCTCCAGTAAGGAAAAGAGACAGGAGAAGCCCATAATTCTGGGGTGCTTCACCCACCTTTTTCAAAGTAATGATCCCATCCTGTCCCAGCATGTCCGTGTGAATGGCAAAGGCCTCGCCTCCATCTCCTCCATCCAGGATGCTGTAGGCAAGCAGGGCATTCTCCCCTTCATCAGGATCGTGTGCACGCAGTCTCCCCACTGCGGACCCAGGAGGTACTGTTTCCACCACGGAAAACTGGTAGGAACCTAGAGAGAAATGGGGTGGAAAGACAAGCAAGTTTCTACAGCCTTTGGAACTTGGCCTCCTCCAGGTGCGTTGGGCTACAAGTCCCATCCTACTCAGCCACATTGTCAGCCATAAACCAGGCAGAAAACACAAATGGATGAGCTAATTCTACATTATCGCAAGGCTAATTGACAGAATCTTGCAAGTCTGAAAGTACAAGTCTCGCGCTGTCTGTTTTAGATGCTGAGGAACTAAGGAAGGTTCATTTTGAGCTTTTTCCCCCTCTTTCCCGTTATGCAGCTCTGGGCTTGGTTTGCTCTTATCTGACCATAGTCTTCCTCACATTTAGACATGCTCTGGTGACAGAATGGGACAACATACCGCAGAACCATGGGACAATCCAACCATTCAATCTACAGGTTGTCCTTGACTTAACAACAATTGATTTAGTGACCGAAGTTACAGCGGCACTGAAAAAAGTGACAGGATCTTTTTTCACACTTACGACCACTGCAGCATCCTCAACACAATGCTGATGATCAAATATGATCAAAAATTAGACGCTTGTCCGCTGACTCGTATTTTCAACAGTCGCAATGTCCCACAGTTATGTCCTCAGCTTTTGCGACCTCCTGATCAGCAAAGTCAACGGGGGAAGCCAGATTCGCTTAACAACCATGTTACTAATCTAACAGCTGCAGTGATTTACTTAACAACTGTGGCAAGAAAGGTCGTAGGATGGGCCAAAATTCACTTAGGAAACATCTCATTCAGCAACAAAAACATGGGACTCTATTGCGGCCATACGTCATGAACTACTTGTAATTATTTAAAATAAAAAAATATTTTAATTTTTGCCATTCACATTTCATGTTGTCCCTTCTTTTACATCCTTTCTTTACTGATTCTCTTTCATCATTTCTTCAATATTAGCGTAAGTCTTGTCCTGCGACGAGTTGGCTGTGGCCAGTTGGCTGTGGTGAGTTGACCATAGCAAGTTAGCTACGGTGAGTTGTCCTAGACCAGGGGTGTCAAACTCAAGGCCCGCAGGCTGGATTCAGCTCACGATGTGGACAATCCGGGCCACGGGGCTGTCCTGGTCTACCCAGTGGGAAGAGGAAAGATCAGGCCAATGTAGCTTCAGCCCAGTCTTCCCAGTGGGAAGAAGAAAGATCAGGCCAGCGTGGAGTCGGCCTGGTCTACCCAATGCGAAAAGGAAACATGCCAGCAGTTTGGGGAGTGGCATCAAGCTGGCTCTGCCCACCCAGTCAGCCATGCCTGCCCACCCCCTGTGGTCAACCACAGCCCTGATGCAGCCCTCAATAAAATCGAGTTTGACACCCCTGTCCTAGACCCTTCTGGTGAGAAATACTTTAATAACTCTATGATTGGAGCGATTTCAAATCCATATTCTTCCTTTGCTATTATCTGCCCTGCTACAAGGCTGCACGGTTTCCAGGGCATTGTTTACTGGGCATAATTATTCCAGATGTTGAGTTACTTCCTCTGATCGTTAGTTCCTACCTCTCTGGCCAATCGATTTCACACATCGTGAAGATGAACCTGTCAGGTATCTGTTAAAATTGATGGATGGCTTGGCTGGCTGGCTGGCTGAAAATATTTATAGGTGTCTCCCCCACTTCCCCCCTCCGCTTTCCAGATCATCTGATGATGGGTTGCAAACTGTAAGAACAACCCCATGATGTAAATATCTATAAGAGGCAGTGCAGTAACCCCGAGAGACACATGTCTGAGAGACAGCAGGCACATGGACACCTTGTCCCAGATAAGAGAATGAAAAAGCCAGGCATTGAAAGGCAGACGAATGTCATGCTTGATATGCCCTGACATCCAAGAAAAGGACATTTCCCAACAAGGCAAAACCTGTTCGCTTCCATGCTCAGCACATCTCTTGAGTTATGCACTCCAGGAGTCCTCAGTCCTTGTACACCAGGAGATACCAAGAAAGTCCTTTCATTCAGGTCCTTGAGCTTAAGGATATACCTTCATATTTGGGGTCCAAGCTCCCCTGTTTCCCCCAAAATATGACCTATCCTGAAAGTAAGTCCTAGCTTGATTTTTACATGTGTGCCCAATATAAGCCCTAACCCCAAATAAGCCCTAATTAAGATCCCACCCACTCCAGAGTAGACGGGTAAACATTAAGCTAGGGTGGCGATTGGAGGATGGAGCTGCCCTACTACTTGCCTTTGGACAGTTGTAGCCAGGCCTTGCACACCTAATGCACACATTTCTTTTGCAGCCAGCAAGGCTGGCAAAGGCTTTCCTGAAGGCCTCTGCAGCTGATAACAAAGGTCTGGATCTATCCAAGCTCTGTTATCGGCTGCAGAGGCCTTCAGGAAAGTCTTGCTGGCCATAGAAGAAGTTCCTGAAGGCCTCTGACAGAGAAATGGAGGCCAGAGGCGACACGCACAAGTAAGTAAATAAGACCTGGTGCCTTTTTGGGTGGCAATAATAATAATAATAATAATAATAATAATAATAAGAAGAAGAAGAAGAAGAAGAAGAAGAAGAAGAAGAAGAAGAAGAAGAAGAAGAAGAAGAAGAAGAAGAAGAAGAAGACAGGGTCTTATTTTTGGGCAAACATGGGTATTAAGAACCTTGGATGTTGTTGCTTAAACCAGCATGTTCAACCTTAGCAACTTTAAAATGGGTGGACTTGAATGGCTTGGTGGCGGAGAGAATTCTGGGAGTTGCAGTCCACACATCTTAAAAGCTGCTGAGGTTTGGGAAACATTGGCTTAACCCTTGAGAAATGTTGGCTTAAACCTCGAAACCTTGAGAAACATTGGCTTAAATCTTGAAGTCCAGAAGATATGGACCGTTAGGGCGATTCATTTAGAGGTGGTACTATGTGGTCATAGAATCATAGAGCTGGAAGGGACCTTAGAGGTCTTCTAGTCCAACCCTCTGTCCAAAGTCTATGAAGGATGTGTAGAATAGGTCATAGCCTTAGGGTCGTATCTTGCACCAGTTACATGTTTTGAGTCATCATGGGGGGTAGAACACCTTGAAAGATGTGAGACATTTCATTACCCAAACTGGGTAACATCATCAATGCTCTCTTGTCAGCACTGATGATGTTCCTTAGTTGGGTCATGAAACGTCTGCAAGAAAACCATCAAGCTCAGACAGCACCAAGGACCCGTCAGTCATTCTCCCCTCCTCCTCCTCCTCCTCCTCCTCCTCCTCCTCCTCCTCCTCCTCCTCCTCCTCCCCCCTCCACAAACACTCCTCCCTTCTAGCACTGATGATGTTCCCTAGTTGGATCATGAAACATCTGCAAGAAAACCACCAAGCTCAGTGAGCACCAAGGATCCACAGTTCAACCCTGAGCTGCAAATTTTCTGCCTTATTGGTACAACTGGGAGGTTACTGGTGCAGGGGTCATAGGTCATAGGTCAGCCTAGGCACATCTTCCTATGGGTACTCGGGGTCATCAATGGTCATTAAGAACACACTAACAGTGGGCTCCCAAATCACCCCCTACAGACATGGTTGTCTTCTTCTCGTGTTCGGGTGGCTGATGTTTCCACATCTCCACTTCTTCGGGTCTACAAATACGTCCATCTCTTTCTCCACAACTCTGCCCTTGTTCTAAGCAGCTCTTTCTCACTTACTCTGTGGGAAGCGGGGAGGGTTATCGTTGACGTCGCTAAGTGTGACTGTGACAGTCGTGCTTCCCGAAAGTCCGCCAGTATGGCCTCCCATGTCCTTGGCCTGCACCACGACAAGAAATTCCTGTTGAGTTTCTCGGTCCATGTTGGGGGTGGCTGTTCGAATCACACCTAAGATCACGTGGAGAAGGAAGCAAGAGGAGAATCAGGAGGACAGAAGGAGAATTGGTTGATAGGTCAGGTAGGAAAGGCATTTGGGTTTCAGAGCCCCACCCCATGAGGAAGAAAGGGAAGAAACCAAAATTGTGGACAACCCGAGACACAGCTGAGCATACCAGATGCACCTCAATTGTATGAGGAGAACATGGGCAGGTGAACCAAAACTTTCACTGGTTTCTAGGCTTAGGTGATGAGTAGGATGGATGGGAGGAATGGATGGAAGGAGGGAGGGATGGAGGGATAGGAAGAATGGATGGATGGAAGGAGAGATGGAGGGATGGAGGGAGGGATGGGAAGGATGGAGGGAGGGAAGAATGGGAAGAATGGATAGATGGAAAGATGGATGAATGGAAGGGTGGAAGGATGGAAGAATGGTGGGATGGGAAGAATGGATATATAGATAGATGATAGATGATAGATAGATATAGATAGATACAGAAGACATGGATGGATGCATAGATGGGAAGGGATGGAGGGATGGGAAGAATGGATAGATGAAAAGATGGATGAATGGAAGGGTGGAAGGATGGATTGGGAAGGATGGATTGATGGATGGCTAGATAGATAGATAGATAGATAGATAGATAGATGGGAAGAATGGATAGAAAGATAGATGGACGGAAGTGGAAGGATGGATAGAATGGTCAGAAACATGGATGGATGGAAGGATGGATCGATAGATGGCTGGGTGTGAATGGATCGATGGAAAATCAGGAGATGTGTACCCAGAGCTAAGAAAGCAAAGAGTGCAGACCATGGCCTTGAGGGCCAAGTGAGTTATCTCTTAAAGACGTTGCCGGCTCCTTGACATCTGAAAAGTTCAGAGCATCTGCTATCCCACCAGGCCATCCCCGCCAACTAGTTCCCCTGGACACCTGCTGTTCTGACCTAGGCTCCCACCAAAAAAGCACTAAGCAGATTTTTTCTGTCCCAGCAAAACCCCTTTTACTGAACAAAGGTGAATTTCTTGCATTCACGTTCAGCCAAAGTCCTGGCAAACAGTCTTTCAAGGGTCTAATGAGGAGCACAGACCTTATCTAGCCTGTAGAGATGCCAAGTAACTATTTCCAAACACAGTGCTGACAAGGAAGGGCTCGGCAGGGAGTCTCTGAGATGCACAGACAGATCTTCACACTGCTGCAATGAATGAATGGTTTCCTGCAAAAGCCCCCTCCCCTTTTGCTCTTCTTTTAATACCTGTGGCCTTACTCCCATGTCGACCTTTAGTTCATACTTGTTCTTTTCTTTTGGCAGCTCTGCACATGCGCAGGCTGGGAACCGGCTCCAGCTGCTCCCCCACCTCACTGCTATCCGACTCTGAAGGCAACTGATGACTACCAGCCTGCCCCGACCCCACTCTGCCACTGATGCAGAGCCCTTGTCCGAGCCTTCCTCTGCCCCCAGGACTGACCCATGTTCCTCCCCAACCTCCTCACTGTCTGACTCTGCTGCCAGCTCTGCTAACCGCAGGCAGGCCACAACACCTGCTTCTTCTCCCCCTACAATGGGGTGTGTGTGACATTTGTAGCCCTACATTCTTCCCCAAAGCTATCGCCCCCTCCCCATTGTGTACCCGTCTGGGGGTCGACGGAGAAGAACGGCAAGCCCTCGAGTACCGTATAGACCAGCTTGGCGCTGTTCCCATAGGTCGGATCATCAGCATCATGGGCCATCACCTGGATCACGGATGTACCTGAGGGAAAAGAGTGGGAGAAGGAGAAGAAGGGGGCTGGTTGTATAAAGGGCAGCAGGAAGGAGAGTCCAGGATTGTTCAGAGAGTTAGCTAGCTCATGATCTACATAAGACTCACGCTGAAATAGGTTAGTTTGGGGCTCAGTCCAGAAAACCAAGCGGTGGTCTTAGTAGGCTGTGTGAACTAGACCATGGAGCTATCAGAATATAGCAGAATCACAGAGTTGGAAGGGACCTTGGAGGTCTTCTACTCCAACCCCTTGCTCAAGCAGGAAATCTTAGACCATTTCAGACAAATGGCTGTCCAATCTCTTCTTAAAAACCTCCAGGGACGGAGCACCTACAACTTCTGGTGGCAAGCAGTTCCACTGATTAATTGTTCTAACTCTCAGGAATTTTCTCCTTAGCTCTAGGTTGCTTGTCTCCTTGATAAGTTTCCATCTGTTGCTTCTTGTCCTGTCTTCGGGTGCTTTCGAGAATTGCTTGACTCCCTCTTTTCTTTGGGAACCCCTCAAATTTTCACAGACTGCTATTGTGTCACCCGTAGTCCTTATCTTTGTTAGAGTAGCAGAATAACAGAGTTGGAAGGGACCTTGTAGGTCATCTAGTCCAACCCCCTGCCCAAGCAGAAAACTCTAGATCATTTCAGACAAATTGTTGTCCAATCTCTTCCTGAAAACTTCCAGTGTTGGAGCATTCAAAACTTCCAAAGGCATACTGTTCCACTGATTAATTGTGCTAACCGTCAGGAAATTTCTCCTTAGTTCTAGGTTGCTTCTCACCTTGATGAGTTTCCATCCGTTGCTTCTTGTCCTGCCCTCTGGGGCTTTGGAGAATGGGTGGACCCGCCCTCTTCTTTGTGGCAAACCCTCAAATATTGGAAGACTGCTATCGTGCCATCTCTAGTCTTTCTTTTCCTTAAACTAGACCTATCCAATTCCTGCAACCGTTCTTCTTATGTTTTAGCCTCCAGACTCCTAATCATCTTCGTTGCTCTTCTCTGCACTCTTTCTAGAGTAGCCACATCTTTCTTATATCATGGCAATCAAAACCGGATGCAACATTCCAAGTGTGGTCTTACACACTTAGAATATAGAACAGAATAATATAGAATAGAATAATAGAATAATAGAAAAGAACAGAATAATATAGTATAACAATAGAATAATATAGAATAGCATAATAGACTAGAATAATAGAAAAGAACAGAACAGAAAAATATAGAATACGAATAAGGAAAAAATAGAATAGGAATAGAATAGAAAAGGGAATAGAATAGAATAGGGATAGAACAGAACAGAACAGAACAGAACAGAACAGAACAGAATAGAATAGAATGTGTTAGGGATGAAACCTGAAAGTTATAGTAAAGAAAAATTTAATTATCCATGTATTAACTGCAGCTAGAATAGTATTTGTTCAAAACTGGAAAAGTGAAAAGATTCCGATAGAAGATAATGTGATTAGGAAAATATTAGAATGTGCAGACATGAATAGATTAACACTGGCAATTAAAGGAAAAGAACAATCTGAATATTATATGATATGGGAATTATTTTATCAATGGTTGGAAAAGAAAAATGGACATTAGAAATTAAATACATGAACATAGAAGGTGTGTGTGTGTGTGTGTGTGTGTGTGTGTGTAGAGGAAGGGGAAAAAAGGGAGAAGGTTACAAAGATAAGATATGTATATTAGTTCAAAATAAGAATGTAATGCAATTGTTGTTGTGGTAAGGAAATTGTACTAACCACAAATATTGTGCACAAGACACTTGTACCCAGATGAATGTTTGTAAAATAAAATAAAAACAGTTTATGAAAAAAAGAAATAGAATAGAATAGGAGCTGGAAGGTACCATGGAGATCCTCTAGTCCAGCCCCCTGCTCAAGCAGGAGACCCTCTACCATTTCAGACAAATGGCTGTCCAGTTTCTTCTTAAAAATTTCCAGTGATGGAACACTCATAATTTCTGGAGACAAGCTGTTCCATTGGTTAATTGTCCTCACTGTTAAGAAGTTTTGCCTTAATTCCAGGTTGCTTCCATGGTATGCAGTAGTTTATTGCATTCAGCAGACACTAAGAGTGCACAACACAGGTTCCTGTGAAAATCCAGCAGCCCGCTCACAAAAATGCACGGTGGAAAGGAACTTAGAGGTCACCTAGTCTAACCCTTTCCTGGCCAGGAATCCACAGCACCTCTTAAGCAAATTCAAGAGCCAACCTTTGCATTTGGATGTCCTTTAGGAGAAAAAAATACACCACCAACAAAACAAAAGATTTCACCACTGGAAAAGCTGAAAATCTGCTATTAAATCTGTTAATTCCATTAGGGAATGACCGATTTATTTTCCTTTTTTTGTTTTTTTGCGACCTGCAGCCAGCCTGTGCTCTATTATTTCTAGGGAGAGTTGAGTTCTTTACAAATATAACACCTGGTCTGCCCAGAGGCTTACAACAGAAAAACAGTTCAAAAAGAGCTCCCATAGCAACATAGATCAAACCCTCCAGAAACAACCAAATGTGCAACAATCTCAGTTTAAAAGAAGCCGAGAACGGTTAGATCTACAAACAGAAGGCTGGGGAGGGAGTTGAGGCCTTCCCCAACTCAATGCAAGTGGTTCCCAGTTTACCAAACAAATGTAAAATAAATTGATGTTAGATCAGCGTTTCTCAAACATTGGACACTTTTAAGTTCGGTGGACTTCAACTCCCAGACTTCCCCAGCCAGCATGTGTGGACTTCAAGTCCCAGAATTCCCCAGCCAGCATGTGTGAACTTCAACTCCCAGAATTCCCCAGCTGGCATGTAGGACTGAACAGAATACCTTGAAACTGATTAAGTAATTTTATTAGTTAACTTGGCATTTCTCAGAACAATTCAAAATGAGAGCAATGATCTAAATATATAAACTTTGGTCACTTTTAAGATCGGTGGACTTCAACTCCCAGAATCCTCCAGCCAGATTGCTGGCTCAAGAATTCTGGGAATTAAAGTCCACATATGCTGGCTTGGGAATTCTGAGACTTGAAGTCCACACATGCCAGGTGAGGAATTATAGGAATTGAAGTTCACAAATGCTGGTTTAGGGAATTCTGGGGGTCAAAAATCCACACATTCTAGCTAGGGAATTATGGGAGTTAAAAGTCCACATGCTGGCTGGGGAATTCTAGGAATTAAAGTCCACACATGCTACCTGGGGAATTCTGGGAGCTGAAGTCCATACTTGCCAGCTAGGGAATTCTAGGAATTGAAGTCCATACATGCTGGCTGGGGAATTCTGGGTGTTGGAGTTAACATATGCTGGCTGGTGAATTCTGGGAACTGAAGTCCACATATCTTCAAGTTACCAAGTGTGAATAACAATGGACTAAGACAACATTTTGGGCTCTTCAGAATCCTTGTGCATTCTTCAATTATAATTCAGGAAGGAAACCCATTCTGGCTCAATAATATCATAATGTTGACAGATAATGTCAACACGCCTCACTTTAAATTGGCTTTTTTAATTAAGTCTCTGTTCACACAATATATTTAAGGGGGTGGCAGAATTAGCCTCCAAGCTGGGTATCAATGCATACCTTGAATCAGAAATAATGCAACTGGCTCGATTGGATCCTACTTTTAGACCAGAAAAATACAGAATACAAGTAGTCCTTGACTTACAACAATTCATTTAGTGACCATTTGAAAACAACACTGAAAAAAAGCGACTTATGACCGTTTTTTACATTTATAACCATTGCAGAATTCCTGTGACCATGTGATCAAAATTCGGGCACTTGGCAACTCGTATTTATGACGGTTGCAATGTCTCGGGGTCACATGATCCCTTTTTGCTACCTCCTGGCAAGCAATGGGGAAGCCAGTTTCACTTAACGACCATGTTCCTAACATAACCACTGCGGTGATTTACTTAATGACTGTGGCAAGAAAGGTCGTTTCTGGGTTCCAGAATATCTCAAAGACTTCACATGGACACCCAACATCCAGAACGTCATCAAAAAAAGCATGAAAGAGAATGTTCTTCCTGCGCCAAATCAGAAAGCTCAGAGTGCCCAAAGAGGTGGTGATAACAGTTCGACGGAGGGATGATTGAGGCTGTTATTTGTAGCTCTGTAACCATCTGGTTTGGCACAGCAACCAAGCAGGACAGACACAGACTTCGACGGATGGTTACCAGCCTGCCTTCCATTGAGGACCTATATATTCTGTGGGTCAGAAAGAGGGCTGAAAAAATATCCCCTCACAATCTGGACATAAACTGTAAGAACTTCTTCCCTCAAGACGACGCTGTAGGGCATTGCATGCCAAAAACAACTAGACAAAAGGACAGTTTATTTCCCCTGTGCCATCACCCTGCTAGACAACTCATTCCCACCACACTGAGAAACTACCTAGGAGGGCTGTGTTCCTATTGTCCTTCTCCTCTTTCCTACGACCTGATTCCCTCTTTTCTTATGACTATAACTTTGTTGCTTGTAGCTTAGGATTTCTATGAATTGTTTTAATGAGTATCCTAGTATGATTTATGTTGATTGCTTATTTGGAATTCTATGACTATTAGCAGTTATGATTATGATGAATGTCTTTTATGATGATTATGATCATTATTTATCACTTGTTGCTTGTATGTACACTGAGAGCATATGCACCGGGGACAAATTCCTTCTGTGTCTGATCACACTTGGCCAATAAAGAATTCTATTCTATTCTGTTCTATATTCTATTCTATTCTATTCTATTCTATTCTGTTCTACTCTATATTCTATTCTATATTATGTTTTATTCTACATTCTATTCTATTCTATATTCTATTCTGTTCTATATTCTATTCTATATTCTATTCTATATTCTACTCTACTTTGTTTTGTATTGTGTATTCTATTCTATATTCTATTCTATTCTATATTCTACAGATAATAAATAATCAGAGTTGGAAGGGATCTTCTAATTTATATTCTATTTTAATTTATATTCCATTCCATTCCTTCTTATGACTATAACTTTGTTCCTTGTAGCTTACAATTTATATTACAGGTAGTCCGTGGCTTACAACAGTTCATTTAGTGACCGTTCAAAGTTACAACAGCCTTGGAAACAGGACCATTTTTCAAGCTTATGACCATTGCAGCATCCCCGTGGTTATGTGATTTATATGGTTATGAGACTTGACAACTGATTCATATTTATGACGGTTGTAGTGTCCTGGAGCCACGTGATCCCCTTCTGTGACCTTCTGACAAGCCAAGTCAATGGGGAAATCAGGTTCACTTAACAAACCATGTTACTTAATTAAGAACTGCAGCAATTCACTTAACAAATGTGATAAGAAAAGTCGTAAAAATGGAGCAAACTCACTGAATGCATTTTTCATTAAACCACATACATTTTGGGCTCAATTGTGGTAAGCTGAGTTCTATCTTTAATTATTTTATGGAGTATCCTAGTATGATTTATGCTGGTTGCTTATTTAGTATCCTACGAGTATCGCTTATGATTTATGACGGATGTATTTTACAATGATTGTGATAGTGGTTTATCGCTCGTTGCTTGTATGTACAGTGAGAGCTTATGCACTGGAGACAAATTCCTTATGTGTGTCCGATCACATGTGGCCAATAAAGAATTCTAATATCATTGGGAAAAGAAATTAGAAATTAGAACTCGCTTCCTGTGGGAGCTCAAGAGGGTCAGGAATTCCATGGATCATCTGAAGATGTTCTCCTAATTTTCCTCACAACCAACTCACCGACATTGCTCATCTCCGGCACGGTGGCATGATAGGGGCCCTGAAGGAAGACAGGTGGATTGTCATTAATGTCCTGGACTTTGATAATGAACTCAGAGGGGGGCTCCAGAGGCCGGTTGGATGCTCGATCCACCGCTTGGGCCAGTAATGTGTACTGTGCCTTTTCCTCTCGGTCCAACGTCTTGGTGACATGGATGTTGCCCGTCTTCTCATCGATGACGAAGACTGTGCCGGCCCCTTCTCCGGTCAAGACATACTTGATGCGACCTTCCCCATGATCCACATCTGTGTGCAACTGCCAAAGAGAAGGAAGACATACAAGTATGGAGGTTGGCCAACAGGATCTGTAGAGTAAGATCAGGTGGGCCAATCTTCTTGAGATCATCATCTTCTTCTTTTAACGACCCTGTAATCCCTTGTGGGATGGAGTCTGGGCAACTGAATGGAGCTAGTGGAGTGTTTTAATGGCCGGATCCCCTTCCTGTCATCAATGCAGAGTTTTGTTCAGCAGACATATTCTCAGTGTGCCCGGAGAGAAACATATGCCTCTGTCTAGGATCAAACTCACAGCCTCCTGATTGTGAGGCGAGGGCTCCACCCCTAGGCCACCACACCACTCAGCCAATCATCTTGAGATGAACATAGAATAATAGGGTTGGAAGAGACCTTGGTGGTCTTCTAGTCCAATTCGCTGCTCAAGCAGGAGAAACCTATGGCTGTCCAATCACTTCTTGAAAACCTCCACTGATTGAGCACCCACAAATTCTGAAGGCAACCCATTCCACTAATTAATTGTTCTCATAGTCAGGAAATTTCTCCTTAGTTCTAGGTTGGATCTCCAGTCCTCTCAGGCTGTGGACTTCCTATGACTTGAAGATGAGTGAGTTACAATGGACCACATACAAGATCTTCCAGACCCAAGGTAGAACAACCAGTTGGTCCCTAAGAGAGGTAGAATCAGGGTCATGTGAAGTGTTATTACCGCTTTATAATGGCTGGATAAGACCACCCTTGGAATATTGCATCCAGTTTTGGTTGCCACAATATAAAAAAGATGTTGAGACTCTAGAAAGAGTGCAGAGAAGAGCAACCAACATGATTAGGGGACTGGAGGCTAAACATATAAAGAATGGTTGCAGGAATTGGGAAGAATGGTTGCAGGAATTGGGTGTGTCTAGTTTGATGAAAAGAAGGTTTTCTAAACCTTTAGAAAACCTTTATAAAATGTTTTACCGTTGGCATCTAGCACCAGCAAGACTGGCTAAAATATACCCTAAAATAAACCCAGAATGTTGGAAATGTAAAAATAAGCAAGGTACCTTATTTCACATGTGGTGGTCCTGCCCTAAAGCAAAAAAATATTGGAATTAAAATAAGGAAATGGTTGCAAGAAATTACCAGTCTCCAAATAGAACCTAGGCCTGAAATGTTTCTTTTAAGGATTAACAGAGGGGCATTTAAGAAAAAATTAAATATATCATAATACATGTACTAACAGCGGCAAGAATAACTTACGCACAAAGTTGGAAACTGGATAGTATCCCACAGATAGCATGATAATAAAGAAAATAATGGATTGTGCAGAAATGGTCAAACTCACACTAGAATTACAAGACAGAGAAGAAATGGAATACTATATGGTATGGGGGAAATGGTACAATTGGTTAGACTAGAAATAAAAAATAATGTAAATATGTATATACCGACTTACATGGAAATGTTGATGTCACATCACTGCGAAGACTGTAAATACTTTGTTTTTATATGTGCTGTTGTTTTATGTGTTTTTTTAATGTGAAAACGTTCAATAAAATTATTTTAAAAAAGAAAAGAAAAGAAGGACTAGGGGGACATGCTAGCAGTATTCCAGTATCTTGCGGCTGCCCCAAAGAAGAGGGGGTCAACTTATTATCCAAAGCACCTCAAGGCAGGACAAGGAGCAACAGATGGAAACTAATCAAGGAGAGAAGCAACCTAGAACTAAGGAGAAATTTCCTGGCAGTGAGAACAATTTATCAGTGGAACGACTTGCCACCAGAAGTTGTGGGTGCCCCAACACTGGAGTTTTTAAAGAAGAAATTGGATGACCCTTTGTCTGAAATGGTAGCGGGTTTCCTGATTAAGCAGGGGGCTGGACTAGAAGACCTCCAAGGTCCCTTCCAACTCTGTTATTCTGTTAAGAAATTAGATGCAAGTGCATTGTTTTTCATGTATTCTGCCTGCCACCCTTGGCCAATCATTGTTCAGTATTAAATTGCCCATGAAGGCCGACAACTGCCTTGTTGTAATGAGTTCACAGCTCAAGCAAGATCTGACCTCAGGATTTCTTGACCAAGAACTAGTTGGAATTAATACTGTCTGTTTTTTCCCCCCTGTATTCAGCATCCAATTAGTGGACCGTTTATTGATTCTGAGCTGGCCTTTGATTGAATACGGCATTTTAAATATTTCCTCCCACTCCCCAGGAGGATAATTCTAGGGAGATAATGTTTCAATGAGAAGTTTGAGAAAGTTTGCATTCATTTCTAAAATGCGCAGATCTGAGGCCATTGGTAGAATTGACTGGGGAGAATTTGAGAGAAGGAAAGATCAAGAAGAAAGAATTTCCAAGAAGGAGAAACTTCCTGAAGGACTTGAATCCAGAACCCTGAAAGAAGGAATCCAACCCTGGGGGGAAATTTTCCAGAGAACGAGGATACCTCAAAGCTACAAATTCCATCTCTCCCCCACAACTGTGGAGGATTCAGGACTCACCCTTCCGATAAGGACAGGTTCAGGACCAGAATATTCTTCAATGACGAAGAACTGGTTCCACACCCAACTGCGACGGCTTCTGAAGAGAGGTCGTTCCCAACGTTGAGACAGGTTTCCCCGGAAGGATCCGGTCTTGGCTCCCTGGTTGGGGGGTACCAGACGGCTGGCACAACCACACCCTCCCAGCCAAGCGAGGAGAAGCTGCAGGAAGCTGACCATGGCTTGTCCTTTCCGGTTCAGTCTTCTTGCAACAGGGCACTTAGTTCTTCTGCATGGCCCATGAGGATCAGTTACCCCATCTGGTGGGGGTGGAGATCTGGACACAAGGAAGAAGGTTGGAGATCAAACACGGCTCTCATTCTCGGAAGAACCCACCGCTAGAAGAACATCTGGGCAGCTTGGGGTTCCATGTCTCCAGCTCTACATGCCTTGTGGTCAGATTATTTGAAAGACTGCCTTTAATTGATGACATCTGCCATGTTTTCCCAAAAATAAGACCCTGCCTTATAATTTTTTTGCCACCAAAAAAGGCACCAGGTCTTATTTTGGGGGGATGTCATCCACTGACTAACCTCACTTGTTAGTCAGCCTCGGTAGCTCAGTGATTAGAGTGCAGTACTGCAAACTACTTCTGCTGACAGCCAGCTGCATGCAATTTGGCAGATCGAATCCCACCAGGGTCAAGATTGACTCAGCCTTCCATCCTTCTGAGGTGGGTAAAATGAGGACCCAGATTGTTGGGGGTAAGACACTGACTCTATAACTTGCTTAGAGAGTGCTGTAAAGTGGCATATAAGTCTAAGTGCTATTGCTATGGCTATTGTGCACGTCCCGTCCCCCAGCCTCCTTTTCACTGTCAGAGGCCTTCAGGAACTTCTTCTGTGGCCAGCAAGGCTTTCCTGAAGGCATCTGCAGTGGGTAATAGACTACTGCAATGCTCTCTACATGGGGCCGCTCTTGAGGACCACTCGGAGGCTCCAACTGGTGCAGAATGCAGCCGCGCAGGTTGTGATGGGAGTATCTTGATACTCCCATATTACACCCCTCCTGTGTGAGCTGCATTGGTTGCTGGCTGCCCTCCGGGTGAGATTCAAGGTGCTGGTAATCACCTATAAAGCCCTATATGGCTTAGGGCCGGGGTATTTGCAGAAACGTCTACTGCCAGCAACGACTGCCCAACATCCCATGCGCTCCCACAGACAGGGCCTCCTTGGTGTGCCGTCCGCCAGACAGTGTCGGCTGGCAACCCCCAGGGGTAGGGCTTTCTCTGGTGGCGCCCACCCTATGGAATCAGCTGCCCCTGGAGCTTCGGATGGCTCCTGACCTTCGTTCCTTCTGTCGTGACCTGAAAATGTGGCTCTTCCAGCTTGCCAACCTGTACTGATGGGGGGGGGAGTTTTAGTGATGGTTTGTTAGTTTTAATTAATATATTGGGATGTTTGTTTAATAGTTTTTTAAGGTTTGTACTGTATGTGTTTTATTGCTGTGAGCCGCCCTGAGTCCTTCGGGAGATAGAGCGGCATAGAAATCCCAATATAAAATTAATTAATTAATTAATTAATTAATTAATTAATTAATAGTAACGGAGCTCTGGATTGATCCGGAGCTTTGTTATCAGCTCCAGAGGCCTTCAGGAAAGCCTTTGCCAGCCTTGCCGGCTACAGAAGAAATGGGCCAGCAAGGCAGGTGTCGGGGTGTGCGAGGCCTGGCTACAACTGTCCAAAGGTAAGTACTAGGGCAGCTCCACCCATCCCCCATCCCCATCCTAGCTTAATTTTTACCCGTCCACTCTGGAGTGGGCGGGATCTTAATTGGGGCTTATTTTGGGGGGTAGGGCTTATATTGGGCGCACGTGTAAAAATCAAGCTAGGACTTACTTTCAGGGTAGATCGCATTTTCAGGGAAACAGTGTAATCTGACCCACCAGAGCAGGGAAGCAGTTGACATTATGGGTCCTTTTTCTAAGGAAGTCCCTCTAGGGAAGTGGTCTCAGCAACTTTAAGCCTCGTGGACTTCAACTCCCAGGATTCCTCAGGCTGAGGAATTCTGGGAGTCGAAGTCCATCAAAAGTTGCCAGGTTTGGAGAGGGCTTGCTCTAGTGGAAACCAAGGAGAAGGGCCTTCTCTGTGGTGGCTCCTTCCCTGGGGAACATCAATCTTGCAGAAATAAGACTGGCCCCCATCTAGATACTCTTTCGAATGGCCCCGAAGATCTGGTTTTGCCCATGAGCCTGGAGACCCCAAGTGGTATGGAGCCCACCACGATGTTTGTTTGTAGTCACCAAAGAGGTGGGTATTTATTGGGGTTTATATTGGGGTTTTATTCCTGTAAGCCGCCTGGAGTCGCCATGAGTGAGCTTGGGCAGCCCTGTACATTTTCTACAGAAATAAATATTTGCATGGCAAACGGACGAAACAATTAAAAGCATCTTTGGATTCTGTGGTTAGTGTGAACCATAACATCACATCCCAGAGCCGAGCGTGTCTCTCTCCACATATGTGTTTCTACTCAGTGCCTGAACTCCGCTCCGCCTGCAACCATGGGGCTCAGCTGCTTCTCCTAAAATGAGGTGCCCCGATGAGGTAATTTCCAGCAAGATTGATTTCCCAGAAGTTGGCTCTCCTATAGCCAGATGGATCCCTGGACATTTTCCCTGTGTTTCTTTTCCAACTGAGGATGAGTCCTCTGTTCTCTCTCCAAAAGGTTGCAGACTTTGGTTCTGGATTAGCATCTCCCTACGTCCAGCAAGGTTCTGGTTGCCCAGTAGAAAAATAGAATGGGGATAGATAGATGATACACAAGAGATGACAGATGACAGAGAGAGAGAGAGGAAGGGAGGGAGGGAGATAGAGAGGGAGAGGGAGGGGGGAAAGGCAGGCAGGCAGGCAGATAGATTGGATGGATGGATGGATGAATGGATGGATGGATGGATGGATATATACATAGTGTATATAGAAAGAAAGAAAAAATGGATGAAGGTAGATGATTGGATGGATGGATGGATGGATGGATGGATGGATGGATGGGATGGATGGATGGATATATACATACTGTATAGAATTATTATTATTTATTGGACTTGTATGCCGCCCCATCTCCGAAGACTTGGGGCGGCTCAAAACTAAAACCAAACATCAACATCAACAATAAATAATTAAAAAAGAATGAGGAAGAGGCAGAGAGAATGAGTGAAGATAGATATAGATAGACAGATGATGTAGATGATAAATAGAATGGATGGATGGGTATGTATATACTGTATAGAATGAGAAAGAGACAGAAAGAATTCATGAAGAAAGATATAAGCAGATAGATGATATAGTTGATAGACAGATAAATAAGATTGTTGGATGGATATGTGGATGTGGATGTATGGATATATATGTGGGGGCGGGGGAGAGAAAGAGAGAGAGAAAGAGATTGGTAAATGATAGATACACATGGATGGATGGATGGATGGATGGAGATAGGGAGAGAATGAAAAGAGAATAAATAAGATGGGTAGATGGATGGATGGAGATAGATGTAGAGATAGAAAGTTACAATGGATGGATGGATACATAGAGAGAACGAAGAGTGATAATGGATAGATGGGTAGATGGGTGGATGGATGGAGAAAGAGATAGATAAATAGATGTAGAGATAAAAGTTACAATAGATGGATGAATGGATGCAGACAGATGATAGACAGATTTAATTGTGATTAGAATAGATAGGTATAATGGCTGAATATCAGAATTACTGGATTGGGGGGAGGGGTGGGTGGGTGGGGAGTGACGCTATTTGAATGTGTCTGAAATGCCAATTTAATCCATATATAAATCCCTGGCTGGGATTTGAAAGCACCCAGCACTAACCCTCCAATGCATATCAATATTTTGCACTGCAAGCAGTCCAGCCTGTCTTGAAACATCCGTGTGAACCAACCAGCCCATCAAATTAAGCCACGGCGACTTTAAGCCGTGCGGACTCCATCTCCCAGAATGCCCCAGCCAGCACGCTCCCAAGCACAGAAGCCTCCCCCCCGCATCCAAAAGCATGCTGACTGGGGGAATTCTGGGAGCTGAAGTCCACGCACCTTATTATATACATTTAAGGCACCGCTGGTTAGGTGAACTCAGCACCCCCTCCCTTATCTTCCACTAGAAGTCCCTAATTCTGCCTCCTTTCCAACGCCCAACTTAAACCACCTGAGGACAAAGCTACCAGTCCTCATTGAAGCCCTGCCTCACAACTCCCTCCCCAGCTGGCCTAAATTTGACCCTCGCAGCTTCTGACCCTCCACGGATCTCAGTCCAAAGCCTCCCTGAACCTTTTCTTTCCTTGTTTCTCCTCCTCCTCTTCCTCCCCCCACCCTGCACACACATTCCTCTTTTTCTTTCAACACCCATTTGTGCGTCCACCTCCGGTGCCCCCCCCGCTTTGTGCACCTGTCCATCACCGAGGCCCCTTTTGCTATTCATTGGAGCCACCATCTGCCACCTGCCCATCCATTCATCCATCCATCCATTCATCCATGAGGATTATTTATCTCTCCCTCCGTCTCCCCCGCCCCCATCCTCACCTTGCCACCCACCACAACCCATCCTCACTGCCTCCCACCCTCCTTGCCTGCCTGTGCATTCATCGCATTCGCTGTCCTGCAGACAAGGAAGGAGAGAAACATAAAATAAAATGATGGATGGATGGATGGATGGATGGACAGAGAGAGGGGCTGCAATCACCAGAGGCCTGTGCAAAGAGAATGACAAACAAGGGGAGAAAGCACCCTCAAGTCTCCCCCTGGGAACCATTGCAAAACACAAAAACCACACAGTGAGATTTGCAGCTTGAACCACGATGCAACCTGGTTTAAAGTCTTGCAAAAGAGCCTCCAGCAATGATTGGTGAGTTGGTCAGCAACTGTTTTTTTTAGGATGCTTGGCAACTCTGACGGTTGGTTAACAGCTGGCTGAAGCAGCAGCTTTTTAGAAATTACATATATATATATATATATATATATATATATATATATATATATATGTTTTCATAGATTTTCATGGTAAAGGTATGTAGGTCTTGGTGTATTCGGTCTTGTCCCATGTAAGACCGAATACACCAAGACTATATATATATATATATATATATATATATATATATATATCCGCACTAAAACTGGTGTCACGCATCTAATCGGATTGAAACCATCTTTCCTGGACATGGAAAGCCATATTGCCTGGCTCTGATCTGGTTGCAGGAAAAGAAAGGTACTCGGAGGGGTTAGCTGGGGAATGTTGGTTTGTTTCTGGTTGAACAGCCAGGTTTCACACAACCATGTTAGACTGGGATTATGTGGGTTGGGTATCTGGGGTTTGGCATCTCGTGAGAATGTAGGGATTTAGTTTGCCTTAACAATGCAGTGTTTCTCAACCAGGACAAGTTTAAGATGGGTGGACTTCAACTCCCAGAATTCCCCTTAATCCCAGGAGAACTGGGATTAAGCCTGTTGGACATCCAGCTGTCCTGGGATTAAGGGTTATTATCACCCTTTTTGAGTCAAGCTCAGTTCCTGTCGAGTTCATTGACACTTTCCTGTTGTTTCTTTGGTTGTAATGGCCAGAAGGTTTGTGAATGTATTTTTCTGGAACAATACTATGATTTCGCAGACTATCCTATGATCCTGAACTCTCCTAGTGGTCTCCTATCCAAGGACTCAACCAGAAATCCAGCCTTGCTGAGGCTATTCAGATTATCGGAGGTTGGCAAGTGCTGCCCCCTGGCTGGGCCTTCTAAGCAGTGCAAACCTTCCTTCTCTCCTTCCCACTGTCATCATTCCCTTCCTTCCTTCCCCTCATTCCCATCTCCTTCCTCTCTTCTTTACACCCTCCCTTCCTTCCTTCCTTC
>CM019155.1:147234075-147266516 GCA_009733165.1 Naja naja
GACCCAGTCAACGTTCAGGACCTGGTTAAAGGGACTTCTGGTCTGTTTGAAGCCCTGTGACTGTTGAAGCTCCTGTTACCCCAGAGCGATTGTGTCCCTCTAACTCACAATCTCAATGAAGCCCATTTTGACACGGCCTCTCTCCCTTCTTCCCATTTCACCCGCAAAGAGGTACCCCCAGCTGTCCCTGTCATTTTTACCTCAGCCCCACAAACCGGGCTAAGCAAAGCTTTCTCTGGCCTGGAAGTCAAAAGGCGGGAGAGCAATATGTGTATAATATATGTTATATTTCTTCATTTATTTTGTTTATTTCGGACTGAACCAGAAGCAACCTCCTGCAACCCGAGGTCCAAATTCTTCTAATTTCTCCCTCCATCCTTCATTTTACCCCCCACCCCTCGACTCAAAAGAACCTTTCTTGTGTTTGTGTGTGTGTGTTGTGTGAGCTGCCAATTTCATTTTCCTCCGTAAACAGATATTTTGGCACGTCCTCTCAGGGTAGGCGAACAGGCACCCCGATTTCCAAATATTACATTTAACCCTCTGCAGGTCTTGTTTGTTTTAATTAATTCCTCCCCCCCCCATCTTTCCTTCTCTCTGCCTGGCAGCTTTCTGTCCCCTTCGCTTTGCCCAAATCTAAGCGGATTGTTTAGGATTAGTTATTCCCAGACGCAGATCGGGGGTGTTAGAAAAAATAATAATAATAACCCAGAGAACAAAACCCAGTGTATCTTATTTTGCCTCATCAGAAAATTGACTCCAGAAGAACCGGGTGGAAAAAGGGAAGGTGTGTTAAAGGAGGGAGCGAAAAAGTGTGCAGTTTTCCTTGGGGAGGGAGGAAAACTGGCCATCCCAGAGGGATAAAATGTGGAGGAGACTGCTAGCTGGAGTTGTGTATTGGTCTGGACTGCTGAGGCTGAAAAAGGTTATTTTTGGGGGAGTGGGCAGATTGGACTCTCCTGGTTTCCTTTTGCTCTTCTACCCCCATCACAGAGATGTCAAATGGGGGGCAGGCAGCAGAAAAGGGGGAATAGATGGGGAAGGGGCTGTTTGATGGAGTTGTGTGGTAGCCTGAAAGGGATATTTTTTTGAGACGGAGGGGGGAAGATTTAGACCCTCTTGGTTCCCCTTGGCTCTTCTACCCCCATCAGGGGGGAATGATATCCCAAGGGAAGAGTGGGGAGGGGGCTGCTGCTTGCAGGCAGGGTGTGACAGGCCAGTCTCAGGGGTCCCCCAAGAGCCGGCGGCCCCTCCCCAAAGAAAAATCCTCATGGGGAGGGGAGCAAACGCAGGCTGAGGGGCAAAGGGGGGGGAGAGGATAAGGATATAGCCAGAGATGGATTGTTGGGGAGGGGGCACCAGGAGGTCGGGATGCAACCCAGAAGGGGGGAGGTTATGGGGGGGTTAGGGAAGATGTTGAAAAGAGAGCGGAGGGGGGGCTATAGATCTGGGTTGGGGGGACAGAGGGGTTTCTCCCGCAAGAGGGGGCAAGGGGGTCTTGGGAGGAAGGGGCTGCGAGAGCGAGCGAGAGACAGCAACGTGACCCAGGCGCGCTCCCTCCCTGCCTCTGTCTCGCCCAGCCTCCCCTCGGGGACGCTGGGCTGGGGAGGCGAGGGGACCCCCGCTGACCCCTCCCCTCCCGCCGTCCCGCCGGCAGGGGTCTCCCCGAGCAGCCCCCCTCCCTCCCCGAGCCCCCCACCCCTGCCGCCTCCCCCCGCGCTGCAGTCTTAAGACTCCCGGGGTAGATTTACAATCCAGAGCTGCGTGCTTGCAATCCTTAATCAGGAGCTTCGCGAACCGGGGGTGTGTGTGTGTGTGCGGAAGCAGCAGCTGAGCCTGGAGGTGTTGGGGCGGAGGGGAGAGACCCTATGGGTGGCAGGGGATGGGGGTTGGGAGAGAAAGACGCCCCCCCGGCCCCACTAAATCCCCCCCGCCCGGAGGGGAATCCCGCCAGAACCCAGCCCCGGGAATTCTCTCCGGACTTGGAAGGAGGGAAGGAGAAAGCGCGGCGGGTGGAGGAGGGCAGGCGGTCGGGGACCCCCCCCAAGTCCCCCTCCTCCTCCTTCTCTCCCTAATCTAACTTCGAGCCCCTTCCCTCCCCCCCCCCCGACAGGGATGGAGAGATGGGGGCGAGACAGAAGGAAGGAGCCGGAGAAAGAGGGGCGCCCACCTGCAGCGGGGAAAAGGGGGGGGAGAAAGTGGGAGGGACGGAGAAAAGCAGGACCTGAGCGACCCCCCCTTTCCCCACCACCCCAAATTTGCCTACTTTGTCCTGTGCCCCCAATTTCCCCCCTCAACTCAAGATTGCGCAGATCACGTCGCCTCCCACCCCTCAACGACCCAGGAGGCTGGTTGCCCCCCCCAACCCACCCCTTTGTGGGGGGGGCTCCACTTTCTCCCAAGAAGGGACACGGGACCTACCTGGGTCGCTGGGAGTCCGGATGGAGGAGGAAGAGGAGGAGGAAGAAGAAGAAGAGGAAGGAGGGGAAGGCGAGGGAAGAGGGGGAGCCAACGGGGCGGCAAAGGGCAGAAGGAGGAAGAAAGGAGCGCGGCGAGAGCGGCGACGGAGGGATGCGGGGCTGCCCGTCTTCTGCGGCGATGCCCGTCTGAGGCTCCCACCTCCCTCCGCTCGTCTTGCTTGGCTACTACGCGCTCCCCCTCCCCTCCCCTTTTTCTCCCCCCCATTCTGCCGGGTGGGGAGGGGGAGTACATAGAGGTGCCTGAGCCAAAATTCAGGCTGGGGGGGGAGGAGGAAAGAGAGCAACCGACACCCCCAATGTCTGGCACTGCGACAAGACTTCTCCCCCCACACACACCGACCCTGGTTTAGCCCCCTCTTCACACTTCTGCTGGAGTCTCCAGATTGGGCAGCCCCCTCCTCACATTCCCTGGGAATCTCCTCTGCTTCTCTCTCCCTCCCCACCCCGGAATCTCCTTCCAGGAGTCTGCCCCCTCCCCTTTTCTCCCCTCGAACCCCCACCCCCAAATTGTCAGGGTCTCCCCCTTGCACCCCCAAAACTTCAGCCCTTCTAGGTTGACCACCTGGGAGGGAGAGGGATGGTCCTAGCTTCAATCCTGACCTCTATCCTGCCCCCCCTCACACCTTGGTAGTCTGGACCCCCAGATCTGACCCACTGAGCCCCCCACACACCCTTTTCTCTTTCCTAGGGACAGACATAATCTATCTCTCCCCTTCTTTCTCTCCCTCTGGAGGAGTCGTAGGGCCATCTCCCCAAAATATCCTCCCCCCAACCAAAGGACCCCCTCCTTAACCCCAGACCCTTTCCTCCAGGGTTGGAACCCCCTCCCTTAAAATGCCCTCCCTCCTTCCTCAATCACAAATCCTTCGGTAAGATTTCCCCTGGAGCCAAACTGACTTCTGGAAGGATTTTAAGGAGCAATGGAAACAAAGAGAGGAAACCCCCCCCCCCAAAATTGGAAAGCGAGGGCACCTCTGAGCATGTACAGAGGGCCCAGCAACACCCCTCCTTCCTATCTCCCAGAGATTAAATGAGGTGGGGTTTCCTTGCAGGAAAAAAAGACCTGATTTTAAAAACCCGAATGGAGAGAAAATATCCTTTTAAAAAAAATTAAATTGAAGGGGGCTCCAATTTTCTCAACTCTTCTTGGTCCCCTCTCCTTCCTCCAACATTCCCCAAATACTCCATGTGAGTAAACAGCCCCCCCCCCACAAAAATATTGTTTAACTGCAAATTGCATTTTAATGAATTTTTTTTTAATTAGAAGGCAGGAATTTGGCCTGTCTGCAAATTTGGGGTGCCAGCTCAGAAAGGGGAGAAGTGGAAGGAATCCAAGACCAATCTCCCTCTTTCTTCCCCACACCTTGAATTTGGAAGAGGGGGACACACATCCTTCCCAGACCCTCCCCCACTTTCCCTCCCTCCTGCTCATCCTAATATGCCCGGTTTGTTTTGTTCCACAGATTTATTCTCCAGGGGAGACTTTGTGAATTTCTAACAAGGGTTCGCTTTAAAAAATTGATAGGGGGAGTTTAGAGGCAGAATGAAATAAGGGTTGTATTTTCTTTTATCGTTTGGGGACGGGGGGGGGGCAGAATAAGGGGGAGGGGGCCGACCAAGGACTCACAGTTTCAAAGAAAAAAATAAGGGTGCAGGTAGTTCTCGACTTACAACTGTTCATTTAGTGACCGTTCAAAATGTAATTATTTATTTAGAAAATTTATAGAGGTGCCAATTCGCTCCTGATGGCTTACAAGCAAAACGAAAACGAAAAACAGGATAGAAAAAAAGATAAAAAACAATAAATCCCCCTTCCTACAACCCACAGAAAAATAAGCCATTAGTAATAACAAAGGCACTGACAAAAATGACTTATGACCCGGTTTTCATACTTACGACCATTGTAGCATCCATCCCCATGGTCACGTGATTCAAAAATTTGGCTGGGCCACTGCTTCGTATTTATGATGGTTGCAGTGTCCCCTGGGGCCAGGGGGACCCCTTTTGCAAGCGTTGGATGAGCGAGAGTCCATGGGGAAGCTAGATTCGCTGAACAACCGTCATACTCGCTTAAGGACTGTGAGGATTCGCTTAACGACAGTGGCCAGAAAGGGTGTAAAACAGGGAGGGGGCAAAACGCACTAAAAGCGCACCTGTATCGCTTAGACACGGGAATTTGGGGCTCCACGGTAGCCGTAAGGTGAGGACTTGCCCGTATGGGCCTTCACGCATGAGGCGTTTTGAGAATTCACCTGCGAAGGAAAATTAAAGGCAGCGGAAAAATATTGGAAAAGAAAAAGAGAATTTTTACGGTATATTAGGAAATTGAGGAAGGGTCTGAAATGAGCCAGAAGATGGGGCCTTTAGGGGTCAAAGGTCAGGCAGTTCCCCCAAACCCTGATGCTGATTTGGGGGCAGAGTTAACCAGGATAACAGCCATGGGGGGGTGGCGCTAGGAGAGCCTATGATTCACCCCCATCTACGCCCTCCCAGCGAGGCGGCTGGAATATTCATTATTGGGCCGCTTTTAACGATCGATTGAGGTTTAATTAACTGGCTGCGATTATTTGAAGGAATTTAAATAGTGTAATTAACCTGCCAGGTTGGGGGTGGGGTAGGGGAAATTGGGCTCTGGAAGAGACGAGAGGCAGGACAATCTGGAAATAGGGAAGGTGTTGCGGGTCTCAGCTGGTGTGGGGAGGCGTTAAATCGTTTCCTGGAGAGAGCTACAAGGAGTTTCCCCCATTTTTAACCTCTGGGAAGTTCAAGATGGGGGTTTGATTGGGGGAGGAGTCTGAGCGGGCCCTGAGAGGAAAGCCTGCTCAGAGCCTGCCTCCCCGAATCAAACACCCCATCCTGAAGTCCCCCCCCCATGGGAAACAAAGCAGAGAAGGAGGCCAGGGAGAGGCCAAAATCAAGCAGAAAATCCCATCCCAAACCACCCAATTTTTGAGGGTAGTTGAGATGGTCAAGAAAGGAGAATAAGAGAGTAACAAGAGTTGGAAGGGACCTTGGAGGTCATCTAGTGCAACCCCTGCTCAACCAGGAAACCCTATGTGCCATTTCAGACAAGTGGCTGTCCAATCTCTTCCAGTGATGGAGCAAATACAACTTCTGGTGGCGAGCTGTTCCACTGGTGAATTGTCCTCACCGTTAGGAAATTTCTCTTTAATTCCAGGTTGTTTCTCTCTTTGATTAGTTTCCACCTCTTGCTTCTCTCCCGCCCCCATCTTGATAATATTTAGTTTATTTGAGAAAAATTAATTAAAAATTAAAATACAAAGCACCAAAATATTGAAAGAAAATAAAAGAAAAAAATACAACAAGCAAGACATAAAAAAAAAGTCTTAAAAGATTAAGTCATTGATGCCATGATGCAAATATGCGTTAATCTACTGGTTGTTTCTTGTCTTGCCTTCGGGGGCTTTGGAAGTTGGACCCCCAACCTACCCACCCACCCACCCCCTTCTTGGTGGCAGCCCCTCATATATTAAGATTATCAAAAAATTAGAACCCAGCACCTGGAGAAGGCACGAGGAAATCAAAGTTGGTAGAGTTGGAAAAAAGAAAAGGAGAAATAGAGGGGAAGGGTTTTTTTGGTGGGGGGGAGAGGTCAAAGGTCATGCCAAGGCTGGGTCCTTTGCCAGAAGCCCACTTAGCAGATTTCCTAAGCAATCTTTTCTCCAGGAATAGGTGAAGCGGAATGAAGGAAACCAGGGAGAAGGATAAAAATAGACCAGACCTGTCTGAGAAAAGAAAAAAAATGTGGGAAAATTATCTGCCCCATGCAAAGACCCACACATACCCACATACCGGCAAAAGGGGGGACCATTTTCTCAGCCATCTTCCTCTTCCTCCCCCTTTGCTGCCCCGTGTGATCCTCGCAGGAGCAGCTGGAATAACCCCTCCACCCGAGCCAGATCTTCACATCTGCAATTGTGGGGGGGCAGCTGTGGCTGGGAAGGATGGAGGGCAGTCAGGCCCCTCTTTTGTGGGGTGCAGGAAAGGGTGAGAGCTGAAAAGGAGGGAGCCAGAGGGCCTCTTCCAGGCCAAATCCAGGCCAATGGTGGGTTGACCTGGGACATGAAAGCAACACAGCCAGAGAACAAGTCTTAACTCCCCTTTATTGCTCCAAATTTGCTCCCAAACATCCTCACGTTTACTACAAGTCCTAGAGCAAAGCTCTCACATGCATTACACACAAACACACACATACAGTGTAGGGTCTGCTTGGGGTTGGACTAGATAATCACTGTCTCGCTTAGTGACAGAAATATTGGACTCAGTTGTGGCCGTAAGTTGAGGGCTATCTGTAACAAACCTCATCCCAACTCACGGAAAGAATCCAAGTTTTAATACTTTGGTGCTTGCGGCCGAAATAGCTGGCCTTTAAGTTCAGTCAGGACCAAGCACCCAATTTTTCCTGGACCCCTCACCCAAACCACAGGGGTCTGTCCCAGAGGAGCAAGCCACAGGATTGAAGGAGGGGATCGAAGGCACCAGATCTTGGGATCTGCAGAGGAAAGCCATGGATGGGGGAATGTATAGATCAGTGTCAAATTCAAGCCCGCAGGGCCCACCTGGAAGTAGCAAAGGACCAGTCCACGGGGCCTCTGGCAGCCAAAACAGGGCATGGGGGTGGCGTGCAAGCCCCCCCTGTTTTTGGCCTGGGCAGCCTCCTGCTGGCCAAAACGGGGCATCGGGGCCCATGTGAGGACTTGGCCAGCAGGGTTTGTTTATTGTTTGTTTAATTCATATTTATATGCTGCCCTTCTCCGGAGACTCAGGGCGGCTTACAATTTTTGGAGCGCAACCCAATGCGCTCAGCAATAGCCTTCATTCCATTGTATATGCCTGCTTATAAATAAGCGGCATTTTTACAAAGTCAGCTTATTGCCCCCAACAATCTTGGGTCCTCAATTTACCTACCCCGAGAGGATGGAAGGCTGAGTCAACCTTGAGCCTGGTGGGATTCAAGCCTGCACTAATTGCAGGCAGCTGGAGCTAAGTGCTAGGCATTTAACAGCCTGCACCACCAAGGGTGCTGCTGTTCCGGCAAGAACGGGGCATGGGGGGGTCTCATGCGGCCCACCTGTGCCCCATTTTGGCCGGCAGAGTGCTCCAGCCCATGGAGAACTACAATGCTGATCCGGCCCTTGAAGCAATCCAGTTTGACACCCCTGGTATGGATGGTTTACACCCTTGTGCATGCATGCGCTGGACCCTTTGGGAGGACCAGGGTCTTTTTAGGGGGTGGGGTGGTGGGGTGAAAGATGGATTGGGGCCTTAAAGCCTTGCAAAATGTGCTTCCTTTGGTTCACACATACACACACCTGAGCCCCAACGCCAAACATTGGCATCCAAAAAACGGGGACCGAAGATCTAGGAGGCAGGAACAAAGAAAAATTGGATTAGAATTCTCATTCTCCACAGAGCCATGCCCCGGGGAGGAAGAAAAATAAGAGCAGGATTGGGAGGGGGGAATTTGGGGAGTGGGGGGGCTGGGGTTGTGAGAAGGATGAAAAAGAAAGAAGACACGGCAAGGTAGCAAAAGCAAAACAGATGTCTGGAAGCAGGAAAAAGGACAGGGTCACAGCTGCAGATGTTCCTTGGGGGCCAGTCGAGCATCTTGTGGTTCTGGAGCAAGGGGGAGGGGGGACAACAAACCAAGATCTTAGTGGGGGTGGGGGAGGTTAGAAAATGAAAGAGACCAGGATCTTAGAGGAGAAATATTATCTGTTCTTGCTCAGCCCCTTTTCTTTGTACAATTTGCCCCCTTGGCCCGCGTTTGTGTTTTTTTGTATCTAAGAGTAGTGAACTGCCTCCATCCTTTGACCAGGTTATGTGGAAGACCGGCGCCATCTATGTGCCAAGAAAGGAACAACCACATCTGATAAATCCTGGCAAAGGTCTTTTTATTTCCATTCAGGGGAGAGAAACCTTCCGTAAATCATTATCTGTCATTGTGGTGTTAGGCCAGATTGTGCGTGTGCAAATCCTAGCCGGAAAGCTCTGTCGTGTGCATCAATCACACCTCTCGATTCTTTGTAAGAGCAGAGCGGGAAAACGGAAAGGAAAAAAGAGAAAAAAGAGACTCAGATGCCCCTGCAAAAGCTCTTTAAGAAGGGAGAAAATAGAAGTGAAAAAAGGAAAAAGGGTTTATTTATTTAACTTGGAGGGGGAAAAAAAGGAACATTTGCAAGCTAATTCCAAGCCCAGCGCAAATCTTTTCAGTTTACCTCTTGCGTTAAGACATTCAGCTATATTTGGCTCTTATTGGAACATTAAAGCTAATCGTGTTTATGTAAGTTTCTAAACAGTCTTAAGACATCAAGCCAGTTTTGCAGCTAGTTTTTGAAGCCTATTTTTTCACTGTTATGAGGTCTTTATTAACGCTGTGGCCTAATTTTAACAGTCCTGATTTTAAAATTCCCTTTTCAGATATTTTTTCCGTCCTTTAATTTCCTTTGCAGGTGAATTCTAAAAAGTCTCATGAATGCAGGCAGTCCTTGACTTAGGACCACAATGGAGCCCAACATTTCTGTTGTTAAATTGAGTTTTGCCGCATTTTACGACCTTTCTGGCCATGATTGTTAAGTGAATCGCTGCTATTGGTAAGTTAGTAACCCTGCTGTTAAGTGAATCTGGTTTTCCCATTGACTTTGCTTGTCAGGTTGCAAAAAGGGGATCACATAACCTTGGGACACAACCATGGTCCTAAATATGAACCAGTTGCCAAGCATCTGAGTTTTGATCACATGAACATGGTGAGGCTGCAAAGGTCGTAACAGTGAAAAACGATCATTAAGTTACATTTTTCAGTGTCATTGTAACTTTGAAGTCACTAAACAAACAATTGTAAGTCGAGGACTCCCTCTATTTATATGGTGCCTGTTGTGTGAGGTTTTTTGTTTTAGTTGCTGATTGGGTGTTGAAGACTATTGTTTGTTGCGGATCCTAAGTACTAAGCCGGTTGGTTGACAAAGGGCCGTTTCCCATGCTTTATTTCCCTGGCTGTTTTTGTCCCTGCTCGGCCAACAATCTGAGTAGCTGCAAAACAGAATAGCCCAAAGCACACTGCTAGAGCGAAGTTCTAGGTGCCAGGACAGATCCGAAAGCTGAGAAGACTCAACCTCTGGTCCCGATGAACGACATAGATTGGATCTCGGAAGTCCTTATTTCTTCTGCTTTGCTTAATGTTGGTTTCGCTGGAAAGACTAGGATGGGCAGGTATAGTTGTGTCTGCTGAATTCTGTACTCTGTGCTCCATATTTGGGTGAACGAACTAAACTCCGGAATTCGTGAAAGTCAAATCAGCCAGTGGAATCCCAAAGATGCTTTTTTCAATAGGCAATTGGTTTTTTTTATTTTTTTAAAAGACGTTTCGCTTCTCCTCCAAGAATCTTTTTCGGCTCTGGATGGATGGCGAGGAATGGAAAGATTTTTATTCTTTGCAATCCTTCCACTCCCCGCCATCCAGTCAGAGCCGAAGAAGCTTCTTGGAGAAGTGAAATGCCTTCAAGGAAAAACCAGAAACTCCAGTTGCGGCTTGAAAAACAAAAAGAACTTGGATGGCTGAGAATCTCCATAAGACATTCAGCTGGTGGAGCTATTTTGACAGTTAAAAAAAGGCCTGATGAAGGAAGATGCTCTCATTTGGTGGGTTGGTTCCCAGACCTCAACAGGAAAACAGAAGAAAAACGTTCTGATCCGTTTCATTTTGCAGTTTTAATATGGTTTTATAGGTTGTTTTGGATTGGGAGACGCCCAGAGTTGGATAGAAGAGGGGTGGCTTTAGAAATGTTTTAAATAAATATATGAAATATAATAAATAGAGATTCCATTGCTCCTTGCAATCAATATTCTTTCTAAAGGGCCTTTTTCTGCATTAATACGAGCCGTTCAACTGGGGTCCTGGGTGCCCTCTGAGCTTGGTTTCCTGCAGACGTTTCGTGACCCAACTAGGTAACATCATCAGTTCTAGAAGGGAGTGGAGTTTGCTCTCCATTTATATGCTAGTAGCTTGCCCTGTTACTGTTAGAGGGTGTTCTTGGTGGCTCCTTGATTAGGCTTGATTGTTTACTCTTTGACCGTTTGTGTGAGTTGGTAGTTTCTTGATTGGGATTTTGTTTTACCAAACCCCACTCCCTGATGATGTTACCTAGGCGGGTCATGAAACGTCTGCAAGAAAACCTGCAAGCTCAGAGAGCACCGAAGACCTCATAATCCTCCTCCTCCTCCTCCACTTTGCAAACCTCATTCCCTTCCTAGCGCTGCTTCCTAGCTGAGTCATGGAACGTCTGCAAGAAAACAACTCGGTTCAGAGAGCCTCAAGGACCCCACAGTCCTCCCCCACCCTCCACTCCACACACCCATCTCTTCTAGCACTGATGATGTTACCTAGTCTGGTAATGAAACATCTGCAGGAAAACCACCAAGCTCAAGAGTGCACCAAGGACTCCTCAAGTCAACCCTGATCACAAATGTTCTACAGGTGCACCATTTGTTCCTATGGAATATTTGTAGCTCACGGCTGAACTGTGGGGTCCTTGGTGCTCTCTGAGCTTGGTGGTTTTTCTGCTGGCTTGGAAACAAATTCTACCACCACAAGTTGCTAGAGCGGTCGACTCCCTTCCCCTTTGGGCAAACGTACAAGAGCCCTATGCACCAGGGCAGGATTCAAGCGTCTTTGCAATAGGATAGCAAAGTGTTTTCCCCGCAACGGCGCGGGGGCTCCGTTTTTCACACCCCCCCCCAAAAAAGAAGCAGGACAGCAGCTTTAAAACTAACGCCATCTCTTTATTATGCTCTTTTTCCTGTATCATCAGCAGAATAAAAAAAACATTTTCCCAAAATAAAATACAGATCAACGGGAAGGACACTGGCTCCAGAACAGGGGAGCAGGAGGGATCGGGAATCAAACTTATCCCCACGTTTGGGGGAGGGAGGGGGGGAGACCCCTACCACTTCAGCCGCCCTCCAGCCATGCTGGACCCCTCTCGGCCTTTCTAGTGGTGGGCAAAGAAACTCCATGCCCCCTCCTTGTTCCTCCTTGACTGCAAAATCTAGGAGCTCGATTCGGGCAAAGTGCCCCCACCACCAACTCCTTTCCCTGCCCTGAAGGTCAAAGAAAGGCTGGGGAATAGCTCAGTGGCGCCCCCCTCTGTCCTGTACAGGCGTGCTCCGACTCCGACTCCGGCTGTGGCGGCTTTTGGCTTCGCGCCGTTCACGGTCTCCTCGGCCGCCGCGTTCGCCCGCTCGACTGGCCCCACCACCGCTGGTGGCATTGGGGCGCTCGCGTTCTCGCTCTCTGCTGTGTTCCCGCCGCTTGTCCCGCTCGGCTTGGCGGTTGCGTTCCCGCTGACGGGCTTCCTCGGCTTCCAGTTCTTTGCGCCGGCGTTCCCGTTCACGTGCGCGAGCTGCTCGCTCGGCCTGTTTCTGGACACACTGCAAGGAGAGAAGCAGGAGGGGAAGAGCAACTGTTGAAGCATGGCAGCGTCATGGGCAAGTGACTTCAACATTTTGGTTGCTAAGTGAGACAGCTGTTAAGTGAATCACTGCAGGGAGTCCTTGATTTAAAACATTTAATGAAGCTATAACAAGTGGCCTAGAGATGGAGCTCTTGCCTCCCAATCAGGAGGCTGTAACTTTGATTCTAGGTAGAGGTGGATATTTCTCTCTCTGGGCACAATGAGAATATAGTTGCTGAACAAAAACTCCACATTGGTGACAGGAAGGGCATCCGGCCAGTAAACACTCAGCTCCACCCCGCAAGAGATTATGGGGTCATTAAAGTATGATGATTTAATGAAGCTGTAACACAACTGAAAAAAGTGACTTGTGACCGCTTTGCACACCCATGACCGTTGCAGCATGCCCCGCAGTCACGTGATCAAAATTCAGACGCTTGGCAACTGACTCATGTTTATGACGGCTGCAGTGTCCCAGAGTTATGTGATCCCCTTTTGACAAGCGAAGTCAATGGGGAACCAAGATTCACTCAACAACTAAGTTAAGGACTGCAGTGATTCATTTAACAGCTCTGGCAAAGGAGGTCGTAAAATGGAGCAAAACTCACCTCACAGCTGTCTCATTTAGCCACAGAAATTTTGCGCTCAATTGTGCCTGTAAGTTGAGGACTACCTATTAACACAGTTGTTAAGGAAATCTGGCTTTCCCATTGATTTTGCTCATCAGAATGTCGCAAAAGTGGATGACCCCAGGATGCTGCAACCGTTGTAAATGTGAGTCAGTTGCTAAGGGTCTGAATTTTGATCACATGACCATGCTGCAGCAGTCGCTATGTATGAAAAATGGTCATAAGTCACATTTTTCAGTGCCGTTGTAACTTCGAATGCTGACTAAACGAATGTGTTGTAAGCAGAGAACTACTTGTACATGAAATATTACTCCAAATATTGGAAGTTTCTGGGTCAGGCAAAAAAATGCCCAGTCATCAAATCTGCTTTCTTCTTCCTCCTAGTGACTGGAAATCAGGAAGACTCTGGGAACATTTTTATTAAAATTGCAGCTTGCCATTTTATTAAATTGCTGCTTGCAAAAAAGCTTCTAAAGTGCCTTTTGTCGGAATATGTGCTCCGAGGTGCCTCCTGCTTTTTTATAACCCTCGACAATCACAATTCTTGTCTCTCAAAAGCCTATGACGAGAAGTACAGGGACATATTACAGTTCGTTTAATGACCACTGGAAGTTACGGCACTGAAAAAAAGTGACTTACAACCTGTTTTCCACACTTACGACCACTGCAGCATCCCCGCAATGGGATCAAAATTCAAACATTTGGCAACCGACTCATATTTATGATGGTCGCAGTGTCTCAGGGGTCGTGTGATCCCCTTTTGTGACACTCTGACAAACGAAGTCAACGGGGAAACCCGATTCACTTAACAACCAGGTTCCTAACTAAACTGCTGCAGTGACTGACTTAATATGGTGGCAAGACAGGTCAGATAAATCAGACACAATTCAGTTAAAAAACCATCTCACTTAGCAACGAAAGCTCAACGGTGGCCGTAAGTTGAGGACTGTGCTTTGAGCGCACCTTCTCATCCTCAGGGCTGAAGAAACCAAGAAACCACACCTTGAGACAACCACGTCACCCCCACCCCGTCTCACCTGAATCAGTGGTGATACTCTACCGGTTGCGCCTGGTTTGACTGAACCGGTTGCTCTGACGATCAGCCGCTGGGCCCTCCCGCCCGCCCCGGCTCTATACTGACCATTATTTCTGCTTTTCAACCTCAGCTGCTTCGCACGGCACAGCCGATTGCCACACATCAGCTGTTTTACACCCAGCGCTTGCAGCAGAAGGTGACTTGCAAACGCTGCACACCGAACCGGTAGGAGAAAGTTTTGAAACCCACTACTGACCTGAATGTCCGTGAGGGGTAACCAATAAATACATGGGGCTGCCTTGGTTTTGCGGAACAGATCATCCAGAAGTTTAGCCGGAGGTTCCTCCTGGGCTTTTTCTGTTGGGGAGGAAAGTAAGAAGGTTGGTTGTTACCTGTAAAGCGTAATCTTTGGTTAAACGGGGCTGGTTACACCTACATGAGACCCCCAGCAACGTTATCCCTACATTCATAGTGGGAAGTCCCCCAAAGGGCTTTTCCAAAAAGCAACTGGACTTTTCTTGGGGTTTTGTTCTTCCTGGAAAACATCTCGCTTCGACTACAAGAGGCAGCTTTCCGAAGAACTGAAGAATCTTCTGGGAGGAGAAGCGAAATGTTTTCAAGAGGGGGAGAAAAAAACCCCCAAAAAGCAAGGAAGTTGGGTTGTCGTTTGGAAAAGCAGCTTTGGGACCATGGAGAATCTCTATGGACGTTCGTAGTGGAAAGGCCACGTTGAAATAAAATCAGGCTTCAAACTTAAAAGCTGAAACTCTGACCATGTTGTCTAGGGATGTTGTGGGGTGGGATGGGGGGGAATGCTCAAACTTCCCTCCAGCTGGGAACAGGCAAATTTGTTTTATTTATTTAGATTCTGTCTTTAATATTTTTACAAACAACTCCAGGTGGCAAATATATTTAACACTGCTTCCTTTTCCTGTTTTCCCAACAACCCCGTGACGTGGGTTGGGCTGAGAGGAACTGGCCGAAAGACATCCTGCCAGTTTCATGGACTAAAATTCTCAGTCTCCTTGTGATTGGCCCAAAGTCACCCAGCTGAGTTATCATGCCCCAGGCGGGACTAGAATTCCCACTCTCCTGGTGACTGGACAAAAGTCACCCAGCTGGCTTTCATGCCCAAGAAGCTGCTAGAACTCCCATCACCAGTGATTGGCTCAAAGTCTTGCAGCTGGCTTTCGTGCCTAAGGCGGGACTAGAACTCACAGTCTCCTGATGATTGGCCCAAGGTTATCCAGTCAGCATTCATAGCTAACGTGAGATTAGAACTCATGGTTGCCCAGTTTTTACTCTGGGGCCTTAACCACTAGACCAAACTATTATTTATTATTTATTTATTAATTCGACTTATATGCAGCCCCCTCCGAAAGGACTGGTGACTCACAGCTAAAATACAATGATAACAATAAATAACCTAAAAATATATTAAACAAATTATAAGCCGAATTAGAATTAAAACCCCAAAATTAAAATAAACAAACCCCAAAGAGTCAGCACAGCCCAGATAAAACAGCCATGTTTTTAACTTCGTGTGGAAGGTGCGAGATGGCTAGCCGAGCTCCAGCGGAAGAAGATTCCACAAAGTGGGGGCCGCCACAGAGTAGGCTTCCCCCGGGTCCCCACCAAGCGACATTGAGTCGCGGATGGCACCCCGAGGGAGACCCCGTCTGTGCGCCCGTACAAGGCGGTTGGTATTTGATGCTGGGAGGAGTCGTTCTCAAGATATCCTGGGCCCATGCCATGTAGGACTTTGAATGTTAACACCAAGACCTTGAATCTCACCGGAGCAGGCAGGAATGCAGGCGGCGCAGGAGGGTGTGTATGGGAGTATGGGGGCTCCCATCACTACCTTGACGCATTCTGCACCACTGAAGCCTCGAGTGGTATGCAAGGGCAGTCCTAAATAGAAGCGTTACAGTAGTCAGAGTGGGGAGACAACGGCCTGAGTGATGTGTGCAGGGGCATCTCGGTCCAGATATGGGTGCAACTGGCGAACCAGCGGGACCTGGGCAAAGGCCCCTGGCCACGGCTCCCACCTGCTCCTCCAGCCTGAGCTGTGAGTCCAGGAGGACCCCAGATTCCATGCCCTGTCCCGGGGGTAACACCTCCCCCATGACCAAAGATGGAACCTCCAGAACTGGACCGAGATGTTGGTATGCACAACCACTCTGTCTTGGCTGGGTTGAGTGAAGCATGTTCCTGTCCATCCAGATCCGCACCACTTCAAACAATGGGACATCACGGAGAGAGCATCACTGATGTGGTCTGGGGTGGAGATGTATAACTGCGTATCATCAGCATACTGATGATAGCTCACCAAACCACGGATGATCTCACCCAGGCTTCATATAAATGTTGAACAAGAGTGAGAGGACCGACCCTGGGGTACCCCACAAGTGAGAGACCTGGGAGTGACCTCTGCCCCCCTGCCAACACTGTTTGCAGTCGAGAGGTGGGAGGAGAACCACTGTAAAACAGTGCCTCCCACTCCCAGCCCCGAGGCGCCGCAACAGGATACCATGGTGATGGTATCAAAGCAGCTGAGAGATCTAACAGGACCAGGACAGAGGAAAAACCCCTGTCCGAGCCCTAGAGATCATCAATCAGCGCGACCAATGCTGTCTCCGTGCTGTACCGGGTCGGAAGCCCGATTGGTATGGATCCAGGTAGTCCGCTTCCTCCAGGAAAAGTGGCAATTGCTGAGCCACCACACTCTCAACAACCGCTAAAAGCGAAGGTTGGAGACAGGCGAAGTTGTTCAACACGGCTGGGTCCAGGGCAGGCTTCTTCAGAAGGGGCCTCACCACACGCCTCTTTCAAGGCGGCAGGGAACAGCCCTCCCTCATGAAGCGTTGACCACTGCCGGAGCCAGCCGCGCGTGACCTCCCTGGGGCATAAACCAACCAGGAAGGGCACGGGTCCAATAAACATGTGGTGGAACTCAGCCACGCATGATCCTGTCCACTTCATCCTCAGAAACAGGATCGAACTCAGTCCAGATTACATTAGCCAGACCACTCGCCTCCCCTTCCTCAGACCACTGCAAGTCCGAGCAACCCTTCCCGGATCCGAGCAATTTTATCCTGCAGATACAGACCAAATTCCTCAGCTCTGCCCGCAGAGGTCCACCACCTCCCCAACTGTAAGAGGAGCGGGCAACCCCAAACAGAGGCTGGGGCGGTTATCTCTGTGGATGCTATGAGGGGGAGTAAGACCTCCTCGCGCCCCACAGCTACCAGGTAAGTCCTAATATGGGCTCTCAACTGGGCTCAGTCGGATCAGGCGGGTGCCCTCCACCTACTCTCTAGTCCCTTCTCGGCGCTTCATCTCCCGGAGCTCCTCGGTGTACCAGGAGCTGACCGGGATCTGCGCCGAGTAAGGGGATGCATGGGGACAACCCTGTCAAGAGCCCCCTGGCGACTGTTGCCAGGTAGCACTTAAGGACCTCGGCAGGGCTGTGGGTGAGGATGCAGGAAAAAACCAGTTCTGCCTGGAACCTCTCAGGGTCCATCAGGCCTGGGGCAGGAACCATCTAAGTGGCTCCTCATCCCAGCGGTGTGGGGTGGCTTGATGGAAGACCAGCCGTAGGAGATAGTGGTCTGACCATGGAACAGGATGGATACTGTAACACCATCCCCAGGCCACTCACCACCGCTCGAGACAAAAACCAGGTCGAGCATGTTGCCCCCCTCATGAGTCGGGCCATCTATTATCTGGGTCAGACCCATGGACTCCATGGAGGCCATAAATTCCTGGGAAACCGATGCAGCCCCCAAGGAGGGCAGGTTGAAGTCACCCAGAACTATAAGCTCTGGGAACTCCACCGCCCCCGAGATGCATCGAGCAGCCCAGGCAGGGCAGCTGATACACAGCTGGGGACAGGTATGTAAGCAGCAGCCCATCCGACCCATAGGCCCGAACCTCAAGAGGAGGGACTCACACCGCCTATCTCCAGACAGGGACCTCCCTTGAAACAGGGTCTCCCGAATAACAACAGCCACCCCTCCACCCCTTCCCTGGGGTCGAGACAGTGCATAACCGGAAACCTGGGGGCATATATCAACCAGAGGGACTCCACCCTCCGGCCCCAGCCAGGTCTCGGTGATGCAGGCCAGGTCCATGCCTCCTCCTCAATGACTTCCTGGAGGTGCCTTATTCACCACCGGACCTGGCATTAAAATACACCAGCGGGCCCAGGGTCCTAGATCCCAAACCCCAGGGTTGAGAAGAGGCTGAGGGGTCGGGCCATGCGGCTCGGATGCAGAGGGGCAGCTCCCCTAACATGTCGGCCCCCCTCCCGTGGGCTCCTACCCATTCCAACCACCCTGGGAATGAAGCCCCCACTATTCCGCCCGAGTCCAGCCCCTCCCCCACCCCCAACCACGGCCCTGACTCAGGCTGCACTGAATACCTAAAAGACCCCCTCCCTTCCCTAACCCCCTTAAAAATCGGATAAAAAATTTAACTAATGAAGGCCTGGAACCCCCGCTTCCCCAACCCCTACCAGCGCGATGCCAACTCTCTGGGTTCCATAACCCGTCCTCGAGGTACGTTGTAGAAAGTCTGGCGGGCCAAACCCGGGAGAGAGGGGACTCCCGTAAGGCCCGCAAGTCCGTTGATGAGTAGGCCCACACTCTCTCTCATTACCTTTCTTCTCTGCTTTCTTCTCCTTTGATTTGGGCCGCTCCTTGCGGCGCCTCTCTCGGAGACGGGGGCCTTGGAGCGGGGCCCCTCGGCGCCTGCTGTCCCGATCCCTCCAGCTCTGCCAGGGTCCTCTCCCGGCGCTCCATCTCTCGCTCCCGTTCGGCCCACTGCTCCCGCACAGCCGCCTCCCGCTCCCGTGCCTCTGAGCGCCGGGACAGCTCCCTTTCCCCCCGCATGGTCGGGCCCACCCCAGGGAAGATGGGCGCTTCATCGGCCTTGGCCTCGACGGGACGGTCGGCCAGAAGACCGCGATGGAAATCCAGCTAAGGAAGAGAAAAGAAGGGCCTCAGGTAAGCAGGTGGAAGCTCTCTGGGATACAAAATCTCGCGAGAAAGCTAAGAGACATCATCTTGTGGCATCATTTTACAGGTAGTCCTCGATTTATGACCAGTAAATGAATCTGGTTCCCCCCCTTGACTTCGTTCGTTGGAAGGTCTCAAAAGAGGATCACATGACCACCGGGACCTTTAACCATCATAAATGTGAGTCAGTTGCCAAGCCCCCGAATGTAAATCACATAACTCTGGGGCTGCTACAACGGTCATAAGCGTGAAAACATGGTCATTGTCGCTTTTCTTCAGTGCCGTTGTTTTGAACGGTCACTAAATGTTAGTCTAGGACTACCTGTGTTGCTAACAGCCAGAGAGACGTGTCTCCTGAAAAAACACACATCCCATTTTTGGAGCATGTATTCCTGTTTCACTTTCTTGCACCGAACTCTGGGTGCACAGGGGCAGAGATCCCCCTCCCCACCCATCCCACATCTTTCTTTCCCGTTGGGCTCCATACCTCATCTTGCTCCACAAAATCAGCAGATAAAAACTTGGGGTTGGACTGCGGCCACTTGACCCCGTGCAGGGCATTTCGTGTCGCGACGGCTTCTTCCACTGTTGAATACTGAAAGGCAATATTGGCAGAAGAGAGAGAAAGAGAGGAGAGAAAAGGAGACAAAGAGACAGGAGAGAAAAAGAGAGAGAGAGAGGAGAAAGAGAAGGGAGAAAGAGGGAAAGAGAGAGGGGGAGAGAAAAACAGGGCCAGAGAGAGAAGAGAAAGGGGAGAAAAAGAGTAAAAGAGGGGGAGAGAGAGAAACAGAGGAGAAAGAGAGATGGGGAGAAAAAGAGAAACAAAAGAGAGAGAGAGTGGAGAAAGAGAGGAGAGAGAAGAAGAAGAAAGAGAAAGAAAGGGGACAAAAAGAGAAAGAGGGGAGAAAAAGAGAGGAGAGAGAAAGGGAGGAGACAGAAAGAGAGGGGAGAGAGAGATGTGTTTCCAGCTATTTCTTCCCCCTGCTTCCTAAATCCTGAAGTGTTCCTCTCAAACTGAACTAAAGAAGCTTCTTGGATGAGAAACGAAACATTCTGAAGGGGGAAAATCCACCCAGGAAAACTCCAGCTGCCTTTTGCAAAACAGCACCTTAGGGACAACCGTTACCTGGGTGATGGAGAATCCCTGTAGACATTCTGGTTAAAATTCCCCCCAAAGCAAAACTTGTTTTAAAACACTCTCTAAATTCCCTTTAAAAAACCCAGACAGCATTTGACATCGAGCAAACAAACCCAGACAATCTGGGATCCTCGGCATAGCATAGCTTTCCCCTTTCAAAAGCACTCCTGAACAGAGCTGGATGGATGCGAAATGGTGATTTTTTTCTGGAAAGGAGAAGTTCTGGAAAAGGAAGTAGAAACCCGCAAAGACTCACTGTGACGTAGCAGTGCGATTTGATCTTGTCGATCCAAAAAGACTCCTCCACCAGGGTGCCCGTCCGGCCCAGCAGCTCCTTCAGCTGCCCAAGGGTGAAGGGCCTCACCTATGCGCACGGACAAACATCCGGGCGTTAAGAGAGGCCCCCGATGTCCCCCCAAAAAAACCTCTAAAATAGTTACAGCACCCCAAAAACACTCACCAGGTTGCAGATGTGAACGATACAGCTGACCTTGCCCCGTGGCGGGGACGGGACCTGGGCCGTGCGGACGGGATCGTCGATGGTGATGGAGACCCCAGAACGTTGCTGGCTGATGGACCGCCGGGTGAGCGTGTCGCTCAGCACGACTGCGGGGCAAAGGGAGACAGAAATCCACACAGGTGAGTCTTACCTGTCGGGGGTCAATCGCTCCCCGTCTTCTTCTTTTTTTAAAAGATTTTATTCATAAATATTTTTTGAATACAGCATTTTGTCCGGGTATATTATTTACACACACACACAAAAACAAAAAGCATAGCTAATACTGTGAAAAATATTGTCCTATTTACTACTAGTACTACTAATAACACATAAATTAACAGCTCTAATAATACTATGATAGTTCCCATACAGTATAATTCCCATTCTTTTGTGTTTCGTATTTTTAGTACTTAGTGATTATAGTTATATGCCATCCCTGTTTTTAATAAGATCGTTCATCGTTTTTCTTCCTCTAATTTCTACCCCTTATTTTTAACCCCTCGTAAAATCTATTCCATGTTAAATAGTATTCTGAGTCTTCTTTTTCTTTAAGGTTAATCTGTCCATCTCAGCACATTCTAGGATTTTCCTGATTGCCTCCTCATCTGGTGGGGTATTCTCATTTTTCCAGAATTTTACATATCTAATCCTTGCTGCTCTCAATATATGTTAAACTAAATATGCAGTTCCTTTATCATAATCCTCTGGGACTATACCCAGCAAATATACTTCTGGTTTCCAGTCTATCTTCTGTTTGATTATTTTTTCCAGCCAGCAAAATTGTTTTGCTTTGGTGCAAGTCCGCCACATGTGATAGTAAGTCCCTGGGTTATGATTGCATTTCCAACATTTTGCAGACAAATTACTGAACATTTTTGCCAATCTTGCCAGTGGTAAGTGCCACCTATAAAACATTTTGCTCCCCATCTTCTGACGGTTGCCCCCTGTCCTCCTCAGGTACCTTTTTTGACTTCGTGCTCTACTGGGGGAGGCAGAACCACTGTCTCTACAGCGATAACGGGCGCCAACTCCGGCTGTTCTTCCTCATGGACCTTCTCCTCTTCCTCCTCCTCCTCCTCCTCCTCCTCCTCCCCTTGCCCATTCTCTTGCCCTTCGACGGGGACCACCTGAGAGGGAAGAAGGGTGGGACAGAGGTTTCTCAGCTGGAAGGGACCAGGCTGAACTTGACGAAATGGTGGTTTTTACAGGATGAGAAACAGCGGGGGGGTTTTTTTGGGGGGGGGGTCCTTGGGACTCTCTAAGCTCGGTTGTTTTCTTTTTTTAAAAAAAAAATCCCAACTTTTTATTTTATTCAGAAGATTAAAATAAAATTAAATCCAAAAGAAAAAAAATTGAACAGAGAGAAAAAAAACTAGAGAACATTTTTAAAAAAAGGTAAATTAAAAAGATAAAAGACCAAAACACGAATTATACCCCCAAGTTGAACACTGATGAACCTATTCCAACAAGAATAGTTTTCTCCTTATAATAGATATTTTCCTCTTTCGAGGAAAATTATTCTTTCTCCAATGGGCATTTAACAGAATAACAAAGTTGGAAGGGGCCTTGGAGGTCTTCTAGTCCAACCCCTTGCTCAAGCAGGAGACCCCATAACATTTCAGACCAACGGTTATCCAATCTCTTATTAAGAGATTTACCTAGAAGTAAGAAATTTCCTGATGAAACAGTAGAACAACTTACCTCCAGAAGTTGTGAATGCTGCAACACTGGAAGTTTTTAAACAATCATTTGTCTGAAATGGTATAGGGTCTCCTGCATGAGCAGGGGGTTGGACTAGGTGACCTCTAAGGTCCCTTCCAACTCTATTTCTATTATTTCTATTTCTAATTCTATTCTATATTCTATATCTATTCCTATTCAATTCTATTTCTATTCTTTTCTACTCTACCCTATCCTATAGCCTCCAGTGTTGGAGCAGCTACAACATCTAGTGGCAAGCTGTTCCACTGATTAATTTTTCTCATTGCTAGGAAATTTCTCCTTAGTTCTAGGGGTTGCTTCTTTCCTTGATTAGTTTCCATCCATTGTTTCTTCTCTGGTTTTTTGGTGCTTCAGGGAATAAGTGGACGCCCTCTTTTTTATGTACAGTAATTATCAACTGATTCAATGGTAAATCCATAGGATTAATCCTATATTCTGTTGGACTTCCTAAGGTTGGTTACAGACTTTTCATCACCAACCTAGGCAACCATCATCAGTGTTCCTGGCAAGCTGAATTCCGTCTACACAGAGAGAGGGAGGCGACAGTGGCTCCTCTCTCCCTCTTGCCTCGCTGGGCAAAAGCCAGAGATCTTTGGTAGCCAAAAATGTTTTGCAAGAATAATTTTGGGCAGGGGAATGGATCTCCCTGCAGATAAAGAACCTGACAGCTATACGAGATCCTTGGCTCAGGTTTTAGGATATCTTTTTAGTTTTTCCCGGCATCTAAATCAGAGCACTGCAATTAGCATCTGCCTTTAAAGAAATAAATAGTGTTGCAATTAATGATCTCGTTTACGGGAGATTGGCTGTCCACCACTCCCAAACCGATGGGAGATGAGAGAGCAGTAAAAATGACGGAGCTGAATAAAGCGGCCGTCCGGCTTGCGCGCAGCTTTGTGGCTCGCAGAGTTTCGCAGCCCGTGCGCCGCTTCCGCCCTGGGGACCGATCGGGAGCCATCGTTCTCCCCCGCCCTCCCAAGCACCAACCTGCGTGACGGTACGGCAGATCTTGAGCGCTTTCTCATGAGCCGGCTCTTCCAAGTGGCGCTCGGCTTCGTCTTCGGAGATGCGGGAGTCGTCAGCATGAAGGTCCACCACGGCTTCCTGGCCTCCCGGCGGCGGCTTAATCTCCGGGATCAGGCTCTGGAGGAGGAAGAGGAGGAGGAAGGAGAAAAGCACATCAGGGTCTGATCTCGGCTGTCCCCGAGTCGACTTTTGTCACGGCTAGCTGGTTACCTTGAGGGACTCGGTGGTGATGCTGATTGAAGGTTTCTTCTGGGTCGTGGCGGTGCTGGCACCCCAGCGCCGTTTGCGGCCCGCTGGCTGGCTTCCTTCAGTGTCACTGTTCGTGGCAACGGGCCCTTTGGCCACAGAGGATGCTAAAAGCGAGGGGAGGAAGAAAGGAATTAAAAACAGGAGCAGTTTCCCCAGAACACGGTTGGGGACAGCTTTGCTCTTGAGGTGGCTCGTGTGAGCGAGTCAGTTCACGCCCACCTGCTTTCCCTAACCCTCGTGCCTTTTTCTGCATGATCTGACAATAGAGGTAGTCCTCGACTTGCAACCACAATGGAGCCCAAAATTTTCTGTGGCTAAGCAAGACAATGGAGTTTTGTCTCAGTTTACTCCCTTCCTTGACAGTTGGGGTAGGTTGGCTTTGTTAGCTGGCTCGAGTGAGTGAGCCAGTTCACGCCCACCCTTTTCCCTAAGCCGCATTCCCACTTCTGCATGCCAGTACACGTAGTCTTCAATTTATGACAATTGTGCCCAAAATTTCGGTTGCTAAGTGAGGCAACTGAGTTTTGCTCCATTTTATGACCTTTCTTGTTATGGCCGTTAAGTGAATCTGGCTTCCCCCATTGACTTTACTAGTCAGAAAGTTGCAAATGGGATCACAAGATCCAGGGCGCTGTGACCGTCATAAATATGAACCTGTGGCCAAGTGCCAAGTATTGAGGCTGCTGCAACAGCCATGTGAAAAATAGTTGTCAGAAAAATGGTCATGAATCACTTTTTTTGAATGCTGCTGTTAACTTCAAATAGTTACTAAATGAATGGTTGTAAACTTGGGGCTATATATTGGGATAAAAAAGAATCTAGCTCAGTTTTTTTAAACTTCCACCCCTTTAAGATGGTGGACTTCAACTCCCAGAATTCCCCAGCCAGCATAGCATAGAATTCTGGGAGTTGAAATCCACCCACCTTAAAGGGGCAGAGGTTGAGAAACACTTGAGCTAGCCCTTTCCTAGTAAAATCCCAGCTGCCTTCACTACTACAGGCATTAAATGAACTATGTTTCTGCTACCCCAATGCTACATATAGTAAGCTGGCCAAAGCATTTGGTGCCAAGGATAATATCACTGAAAAAATAAAAATATTTTACCAGGCCTATCTTTTAAAAATAAAAAAATATGCATCCCATCCCATCAAACCCATTCAGGGAATTCTCGAATTATAACCACAAATCACTATGTGATTGTGCCTGTTGTTTTTATTTTTTATTTTGCAAACGGTCATTAAATGAAGCCATTATACCCGATGGGAATTTTTTTTTTAGCTGAAAATCAGAAGTAAACACTAGAAACCTGTCAAAAACAGTTCATCTGACTGCTGGAGGCTGCAAACAGGAATAAATGCAAGCTGGTAGCCAAGTACCCAAAAATGCAGTTTGCAGTTCTCGCAAGAACCAGTTGGGTGTGGTGGGTAAGGTGTTGACTCTGAAACCAGGAGACTGGAAGTTCTAGTCCCACCTTAGCCACGAAAACCAGCTGTATGACTTTGGGCCAATCACCAGGAGACTGGGAGTTCTAGTCCTGCCTTAGGCATGAAAGCTGGCTGGGTGACTTTGCCCCAGTTCCTTTTCCCCAGCCCAACCCACCTCACATGGTTGTTGTTGCGTAGAAAACAGGAGGAGGAAGGAGCATCAGGTACGTTCCTCACTTTTTACTTATAAAAGTGGGCTGAAAAATCTTAACAAGCAAGCACCTTTTGGGAAGGTCAGTCGTAACTTCAGTCATTTGGAGACAAGTCATTAAGTGAGGACTACCTGTATTTCAGTGAATACAATCTCTTGCATTCTGCTCCAAAGAGTGACCTTTTCTCTCCTGGGGAAGCAAGGGAATATCCACCCTTCCTCCATCCCAGCAGCCAAGCAGAAGACATGTGCTCTCCCACTCCTTAAAGCAAGGCTCTCTCTCCAACCTTGGTAACTTTAAGACTTGTGGACTTCAACTCCCAGAATTCCTCAGCCAGCAATGCTGAGGTGAGGAATTCTGGAGGTTGAAGTCCACAAGTCTTAAAGTTGCCATGGAGACCTCAGCCTTCAGGAGTGGGAGGTGGGACTCCAGAGCACCTCCAACCCTCCTCAGATGTCTCACCAGGTGGTCAAGGGAGGGTCAAGCTCAATGGGCGGACAACCTGCCCCTTTTACTTACAGACGACGGAGATCTTCCTCTTGAAGGCCTTGGGCTGAGCTGAACCCTGTGGAGAAAGGGAAGGAAGAAAGGAAGGGCAAAAGAGAGAGAAAGAGAGAAGGAGAAATGGGAGAAGGACAGACAAAGAAAGAAAACCCCGTGTAGAGGGGGAAGTCAAGTCAGTATCGGGGATTTGGAAAGCGGCCGTCGCATCTGAGGGACATCTGGGGTGGGGGTGGAGAGAGAAGGCCTAAATAATGGAGGGGCCCAGATGAAGAGGGGAGGGGGACGGGAAAGGGGGCCTACTGCTGCCTTGGCAATGAAGTGGAGAGGGGAGAATCCTGCCTCCCTAACTTTGCAAGGCCACGAAATCTGGTCAAGTCTATTTGCATATGGGCTCCTGCCATCTAGGGATGTCCACAATTGGAATGGCATCCCCGGAAGCGGCCCTCATGAGGACTGGAAACTCTGTTAGAACTCCCCCCCCCCATTTGGCCTTTCAGGAGGTCAAACAGAAAAAAAAATGTTAAAAAAGGGATTCTAGTCCTCATGGGTAGGAGAAATCGAAACGGTTCTGTTGGGTGGGGTTGTTTCCTTGCAGTAGTTTCGTTGCTAATCTAGGTAACGTCATCAGTGTTAGAAAGGAGGGAGGTTTGTAGCAGTTCAACCCTGAGCTATAAATATTCTCTTTGATGGGCGTAAATGTTTCCAGAGCTAAAAGTACTCCAGGGGTAGGAAATGTTATTAGGGAAGAATGACACACCTTCATCTATAAGTCCACATCCCTCTAGTGACCAGTGGGCAAAACACACACGGCCTTGTTACTTGTGGCACCAAATTGTGGAACAATTACCACTTCTACTCAGATTCCCTTTTTATTTGGAAACAGGCAGCTGACTTTCATTATTTTAGCAATATTTTTTAACAGGCAAACTATTGTTTTCATACATTTGCTCCAGAAAGGTTTTAATAAAAAAGAATTCTATGGTTATTTTTCTTGCTTTTAATATTTTCTCCTCAATGTTTATTTCTATATTATGGAAATAAGACTGGATGCTTTTAATGAAAAAAAATAAGGAAGTCGCAGTGATAGCAAAGGCTGAAGTCCCTGAAGCCCAATTCTTGGGTCTCAGCTGCGTGGGATTACAGGTACCATTATCCCCAGCCAGCCTACCCTTTCCTGCACTGACTGGAAATGATGGGAATTGAAAGTCCACACAAATGTAGGGGAAACCCACCGCTAGCAATTCTTTAGCATATCCTGTTTCTTTTTTTAAACTGAACTATTTTTGCCTGCATTTGTATCTGTGTGTCTCTCTCTCTCTCTCAATCAATCAATCAATAAAAAAATCCAGAAAGTGGGCAAAAATATTTCAGTTTAAAAAAAGAAACAGGATATACTAAGGAATAGCTAACGGTGAGCTTCCTTTACATTTTATATATATAAAAAACTTTCAAATACGGCTTATCCGTTTTGAAACAAGGACTCAAACCATGACGTCAGATTATTTTAAAATCCTCATATTAAGTCGACGCAGGCCAGCAGGCAAATAATACCCTGCTTTGATGGATGGGGTTGCCAAGTTCATTAAGACAGGCCTGTCAGCTCGTGGTTGAGGGGGGTGGTGAAATAATAAGAATAGAGAATAATATAGAAGCATTTGTGAATTTTAGCCATTGGAGTTGGTTCAACAGAATGGACATGTTTTAAAAATCCTTCTGGTATTTCGGAGAGATTTTACTCAGCTGCAACATTTATTCAGCTACAAGAGATTCTTCAAGTAACCCTAATTATGTCTTTCTGAGGTGGGGAACTATGGCCCCTTTATGACTGGTGGACTTCAGCTCCCAGAATTCCTCAGCCAGAATGGAAAACTATGGCCCTTTTATGACTGGTGGACTTCAACTCCCAGAATTCCTGAGACAGCATGGCTGGCCTTGGAATTCTGGGGAACGCCAGTCATAAAGGCCATGGTTATCCGGGAGTACAGTTAGTCCTTGGCAATGGCACTGAAAAAAGTGACTTAGGACCATTTTTCACACTTAATGACCATTGTAGCATTCCCTATGGTCATGTGACCTACATTCATAGGCTTGGCTACTGACTGATATTTATGACAGTTGCAGTGTCCCGGGGAACCGTGATCACCGACCTTCTGATGAGCAAAATCAATGAGGAAACAGATTCACTTAACAACTGTGGTACTAACTTAACAACAGCAACGATTCTCTTAAAAACTGTGGTGTCATAACACGGGGCAAAACTCAATAAATTTCTCAGAGATACAGATTTTGAGCTCTGTTGTGGTCATAAGCTGAGGACTAACCGTAGTTGAAGGAGATACTTCCTGACAGTGAGAACAATTAATCAGTGAAATGGCTTCCCTCCTGAAGCTATAAGGGGCTCCATCACTGGAAGCTTTTAAAGAAGAGACTGGAAAGCCATTTGTCTGGAATGGCATAGGATCTCCTGCTTCAGCAGGGGGTTGGACTAGAAGACCTCCAAGGTCCCTTCCAACTCTGTGATTCTTGATGGCTTGCCCAATTCCTGATTTTCCCTCCTTCAGAGAACTGTTCCTTTCCCAAGCCTGGATTCGCACAAATCCAGGTGGGAAAGTGATCTGGAAAATTCCTTCTATCTCAGGCCAAATTATCTCCACTCCTTCCTGGTTCTGCTTTTTGGCATGGTGGATTTTTGGGGGAATCAAAGCAAGTATTTTGTAAATCAGGCTAAACTCTAATAAAGGAGAATATTTGTAGCTCAGGGTAATTTATTGCAGTATAGTGTCAGATCCAGGTATCTGTCATTTCTTCAATGGAAGAAAGGGAAGGAGACTGATAAGAAATCCTAATTGATGTAACCTGAATATATTTAATCTTATATCAAATTTGTATAACCTACACATGATATAATGGAGGGATGAAACCCAGATGGCTGGAACCTATCACCTCTGGGAGAGACAGCCAGGAGATGAAGAGACCATAAAAATTCCACAGTGAGATGTGTCCTGGGAAACTCTGAAAAAGATGGTTCTAAAAAGGGGGTGTGGGGGCATTAACATGTTGGCTCTTTGTTTTACTAAATACACATCAAGATAAGGGAGGTTTTAAACTCCCTTATCTATCTCTGCATGCCTGAGAGACCTAGACGCTGCTTTTAACCTCTACATGAATGGTCTCATCTCAATAAAGGATTCCTTTTGATATGTTTTCAGAAGTTCATTCTAGTTGATTGAATGGGAAAAGTTCTGTAGCCTGACATAAAGCAGTGTCTGCAATAGAGGTCAGCCCGGAGAGGAAATCAAAACAAAAAACAAAAAACGTTCACTCTAGTGAGGGGACCCTGCAAAAAAAGGAAAATGTCTGAGTACAGCAAGGACCAAGGGGAAGCCGAATGCTGGGGAGAAATGTCAACAGTTACCCAGCCAGATACTGACTCGGTGCACCTCATCGAAGACAGCAAAGTTGCCTACGAAACCTCCACAAAGCCCTGATGGTCTATAGGTGTAGGAAAGAGAGACAGCCGGGACGGAAGGAACCTTGACTGCTTCATAATGACCCCTCATACGCTTGAAGACCTCGCCGATAGAAAAGCCCAAGACCGCACGGAAGTAGCCTGACAGATAGTTTTGAGCCAAACATTTATGTGGTTGAGATATGTGTGAAGTGACTTTTACCCTGTTTTACGACCTTTCTTGCTATAGCTGATGAGGGAAGCCATGGAGGATTTAAATCAAGTCGATTTAAATCACAATTTAAATCACTAGTAAAAAGGCCTTGATTGAAATCAACTCTATTTAAACCATAACTTTCAAAGAGCAACTGTCACCTCTGCTGTCAAATTGGGTGAATACATCAATGCAGCACAAGTTCTATCAGCTTGTGGAGCTTGGGTTCGTGGAATGAAATTTAGCCTAAAATGTAAATATTGCAGAATATCTACAGCCTCGTGCTCCATCACTAAGCTCCATTTCACGTCGAACAAACTCAATTTTGAATGTATCTCAAATAGAAAACTATCTTTTGATAGATTTTTATTCCAAAAGCATTTTATTAATTAAAATAAATTTGATTTTAAAAAAATCTAATTTAAATTAAAAAATAATCCGATTTAGGTATAAAAAAACTGATTTAAAAAAACATTTTTAAAAAAAATCATCCATTTTTATCCACTCTGAAGAAATCGTTTCAGTGGTTTAACACAGTTGTGAAGTGAATTTGGTTTTCCCGTGTCAGAAGGTCACAAGAGGAGATCATATGACCTTGGTCACACATACGAACCGCATATCTGAATTATGACATGATTTATGGGGCTGCTGCAAAGGTCGTAACTGTGAAAAACGACTGTAAGTCACCTTTTTTCGGTGCTGTCGTAACTTTGAAGGGTCATTCTACGAACAGACTGATGAGGTTACCTAACTGAGGTAAGGAAATGCCTGCAAGAAAACAACCAAGCTCACAGAGAGCACCCAGGCTAAACTCTGGCAACATATACAACGAAAGATTTGTTGCCCATGAGGCTTTTCACAGGTCTATGTCACCTGTGACCTGGTATCAAAACAGCATGAGAGACAGGTATTTTCATTCCTGTAAAAAAAAATGTATTTTTTTTCATTTCTGTAAAAAAGTGTATTTTCACTCGTTCCTCGCTTTGTGAGTCTTCTCCCTTTTCTGACCCTCTTTTATTTAGGCCAGCCCGCCCCCCCCCCAGCAGCAGGGTTGGACTAGAAGATCTCCCACGTCCCTTCCAACTCTATTATTCTCCACTTCATGGCTGAACAGCGGGTGTCCCTGGAACGGGGCAGGTGAATGGAAACCAGGTGCCACCCCAATGGTCAACACAGGGGTCACTTTGAGCAAGGATTTTTGGGATGGGGTGGGGATGGGGATGAGAGAAACCCAACCGAGCTGACACACCTCCTGAGCTAATTCCCAAAGACTCCCCCATCATTTAAGAAACAAAGAAAGCTGAGGGAGGGGAGAGAGGAAACCCCTCCATTTTAAACCATAAAGGCACCCATCCATCCGCCCCCCCACCCGCAAGCTTTTCCAATTCTCCCTTTCTCTCTCTCTCTATTTTTTCTATTTAAATTAAGAACACGAAAGAAAACAAGAAAAAAAAACAACTTTAAAAAAAATAAAAAATAAAATAAAATTAGGACAAGCGCTCCAGGTACCCTCTCACACCTGGGGCAAGGTCTTCTGTTCAGCCAATCACACCTCAGTGTGTGTGCGCTGTATCTAGGCAACGGCTGGTCCAATCGGAACGAGCCCTCCCTGGCCTGAAAGGTGCGTGGCTTGGTTGGACTGGGTGACAAGAGAGGTGCTGATTGGTTGGCCGGTAGGTAGGAACCTAGCGCTTGATTGGCTGGTGGTCGGAAGTCAAAGTGTCCCGGAAGAGAGAGGGCGAGACAGAAGTCGCCCCCCCATACACAAGGGCGGAAGAGGGGGGGCATCACGAAGGTCAAGGCATTGGTCAGTTCTCGGCAGGCAGACCGCTGGGACAGCGGGATGTGGCACTGTCCCGTTTCGTGGTGGGGACTCTGTTTTTTAAGTGAAAAGCGTCAAAATTCACAACGGGGCTGACATCCCGACGACGGGTGAAACAGGTTAACCGGCACCAACAGTCCTTTTTTTGTTTTTTGGTTTTTTTGGAAGAAATAACACACTGCATGGATGTCCTCCGGGATCTGTGGGACGCTCCACGCACCAAGTCCTCTTAGGCGACCCTCGGCGCCTACCGCAAAAAGGGCACAAACAGGTCCCATTAGGCTGGCAGGAGAAAGCAGGACTTCGTTGCGAGGCGTGCAGGAGGTCAGTGAAACGGGTTGAAGACCTCTGCGTATCCGCAGCGTTACGGAGGACAGAGGAGCTTCTCCCCAAATTCTGGAGCCCGGTCTCAGGATCGGCAGATGGATGGCAATCTGGCATCAACCTGGTTCCTAGGGATTTGGGCCTGCGACCCGGGCGGGTGGGACGACAGACTCCCCCCTTGGCGGATGGAAAAGTCACTCAGGTGCCGAATCTTCCCCAAAATCAGGGAAGATGGCGGGATCCTAGGAGCGACGGGATCGGTGACCGGATCCAGGAGAATTTGGATAGCTCTTCTCGGGGCGGGAATTCATCTCGCGTCCACGGAAGTCTTCCTTGGACGGTGAAGGAGATGTGGCTTCAGACTTCCCTAGGGAAGCGACGGAACAGGTTGACGTGTTGTGTGACGTCTTTGGGATACCTCGTTCCGAAGGCCGGCCAAGTTTTGACCAGGTGGCCTTCCAAGAGCAGCAGCTGCAGCTTTCCCGGATGGTGGAGACAAACAAGGAACCAGTTGAGGTGCACCATCAAGTTTTCGGATCCACAAAGCAAGACCCACAAAGCAGGTGGGACTCCAAGAGGCACGTTTTCTCTGTGCAGCTACGGATGTCGAGAGGACTTTCCCTCCGAACGAAGGCAGAAAACAGTTCCAAGGAGGGCCAAGGAAGACCATCCCCAAAACCTCTCTTTTTGGGTTGTTTTTTTTTTGCCCGTCCAACCTCCACGGATGCCCGGCTGCGGCCTGCTCAAATGTGTCCACGCTCTCTCTCTCTCCGGTTCTCTCTCTCTCTCTCACTCTCTCTCTCTCTTTCGCATTCCCAGGAGATTGATGCCTCTTTAAAACGGGATTCAGAACAAACGAGTCCAGAGAACGTCAACGGGGGAGGGGGGGGTTGTGCGGGGTAGCTATCTTTAGGGTGAGGGGAGAAGCAAGGCCTGTCCCCACCCACCCCTCTTCCTCAGCAGCACGGAAAAGCCAGGATCTGAGTTGTGAGTGCAAATATGTACGTGCGGACACACAAATGTATTCAATCCCTTCCCACCCACCCCCCAGACCTCCCAGTGCCCTCCTATCACAAAACCCACCTGCCCGCCTCTTTATACAACACAGGGGAAAGAGGCCAATTCTTCACACTGGCTCGCAGGTGGAAAGGGGAGGAGGAGGAGGCAAAATATCAGCAATGGCCGAAAGGTAAACCAAATCTTTGCAATGGATCTAGTTTAGTAA
>CM019155.1:147330625-147434456 GCA_009733165.1 Naja naja
GTTTGAAGCTTAAACCACATAAGAACTGTAGCTGGGTTCCTAAAATAAAAATCCCCAAGGAGCGGGTCAGGATTCAGTAAAGTAAATAACAAAACAGATTTGGGGTTTGAAAGCTTCAGCAAGAGACATTCCGGCTTGCTCTGAAACACTGCAGGAGAAAAATGCAGCTGAAGGTGACTCCATCCAAGTTTCTGACCTGGCCTATGCATTAAACATTAATCAATTAATTAAAGGTAAAGTAAAAAAGTAAAAAAGGGTAAAAGAAAAAAAACTTAATAATTTAAATAAATAGATTAATTAATAAATAATAAAAACAAGCAAAAACTTAAAGGACAGACTCAAAGGACCACTGAGGTTTTTTTTTCTATTCTCAGGTTTCTATTTTTTCTTGCTCACCTACCCGTTACAGCCCCCCCCACCCCCGTTCCCCACCCCACCCCATTTAATTGTGGTTCCCAGCCCCCCCCAGCAGATTCTCTCCATCTTCGTGGGGGCGGGGGCATTTAAGTTAAAGAAAACAAAGTATATGATTAGAAAAGCTTCCCTTCCTCCAGAAATTTGGAGAGGAGAAATGGAGGCTCAACCAAATACTCCTCGTTGTGAAACAAACGTTTCAAGAATACAAAACTCAGCTGGAAAAAGTTAAAGTTTTTTTTTTTTAAAGGTGGATTTCAGATTTGATCCAGGGCCCAAAGCTGCCAGACGTATTTTGTGTGAAAGACGTTTGAATGGTTTAATTTCAAACGACGGTTGCGTAGTCAGTAAAACCACGGGGAAATTAATTGCAGTATTAACCCTCCCCCCCCACTCCAAAACAAACAAACAAACAAATAAATAAATAAATCCCAGATTTCTCCAAATTTAGGAGAAGAGCTACAAGAGTGGAAAGGATGAGAACACAGAACCAAGAATTCTAAGGACCCCAGAGGTGGTCTAGTCCACCCGCCCCCTGCTCAAGGCAGGAGATCTTACGCCACCCTGCTCAAATGGTTGTTTGGTCCGTTTTTCAAAACCCCCAGAGTTGAAATGAGAAAGAATACAGATGTAAAAATATTAAGAGTCTGCTGGAAGTACATCTCACTAGCAGTCTTCCTATATTTGAGGGGCTGCCCCAAAGAAGAGGGGGTCAAGCTGTTCTCCGAAGCACCAGAAGGCAGGACAAGAAGCAACGGATGGAAACTCATCAAGGGGAGAAGCAACCTGGAGTTAAGGAGGAATTTCCTTAAGAGCGAGAACAATTCACCAGTGGAACTGCTTGGCACCAGAAGTTGTGGGCGCTCCAACACTGAGGTTTTGAAGAAGAGATTGGACTACTATTTGTTGCGCCTATCGTGCCTGTCATTGTATTTTTATTCTTTTGTTCTAGTTCTCATTTTTTCGTTTGATAAATTCTAATAAATAAATATTCGTTATATATTACTATCAATCAGAGGGGGCATTTTCTTCCTCTGACAGTTACCGAAATTATATTTATCTCAGGCCAGCATGGAAGTCCCCCTGGTCCGAAGGCCACGATTTCACGTATGTGGGACTGGACTTCTTAATTCCTGCGGTAATGGTCGAGTTTCCTTCTATTGTCCTGGATTTTAGCGAGGGCCAATCGCCCTGCTCAGCCTTTTGGCTGAAAAGCATCCCTGCAAAACTTCCTATAAATATTTTCATAAGGTCTTTAGATCTTCTGCAAAAGGGTTTTGAATATTTTTCCTGAACGCGAGCTTTCTCTCTCGCCTTGAAGCTTCACTGAGTTTGCAGCCCACTGTTTCCCCACTTCCATCCGTCTAAAATCACATCCGAAACTGCATCCTTCTGTGTGTTTGATCTACACAATCATTGCCTTTAGACTAAGCCAGGAAACATTTGACGGGTTTATTTATCTTCCGTCCTTGTGAGCGCCTCCCGTGGCTCATTCCTAGGTTCCCAAAATGGAAAATTGTAACCACGGCTGAGATAATAATTAACCCAGAAAAAAAGCAGGGGGGGGGGAATTGTGTTGGAAAATCCCGTAATTGACCAACTTTTCTCTGCTGAAGGACCGATTCCACCTTTAAAAACTTCAAAGCGCTTGCAGAAATAGCTCAGTTTGGGTGGCTATACAAGAAGGGTACTTCAAGTTGGGGTGCAATAGGGACCCTAACTCTAATTCCCCTTGGTCCCCTTATTTCTGAAATTATATACACCCCCATGTCTTGTCTCATCTACAAGATGGCCCTCAAAATAAATGAGATAATCCCTCTTTTCATGGTTTTATCAGATGAGATTGGGTAAAGCTGTATTCTTGAAGTTCTTGAGAAATTATAGAGAAGTTCCTGATAATTTCATCTAAAACCTGAAGTTGGAGATATCTTTTTGATATCAGCCATCATGGGACTCTTCATCTGCCACGATAAGCCATGACTGAAGTAATTATGGGCTGATAGATGCCACTGTCATGTCAAGTTTGATCTATGGTGTTCAAGACAAACTGTTGAGGTTCCACCATGATGTCAAAGTCCACCATCATGCCAAGCCATGAACAAGCCATCTTTGTGTGAGTGTTGTCAAGATTGGCTTCTAGGCGTTCTTCCTAGCATTTGCCTGATCTTGTAAACTTAATGACTTGCACACACCACACACCTCCCGTTTTCTTAATAGGTCTTCAGGTTGCGTTTTTCTGCTTATTTTTGGCATGGCTGACCTATCTTTAGAAACCATAACAGAACGGTGAAGGTTTTATCTCAGTCATGGTTTCTGGGGCTCCTTTGATGAGGGGGAGAAAGACTGGGGATCCCCACACAGAGAGAGGAGTGGGCAAATATTACAAATAAGAATTTTACAGGATTGGAAGGTTAAATGAGACCAGAATCCTAAAATGGGGACATTACAGAATCTGGATTGTTATGGAAAGGAATTAAAAACAGGGTCTCTGAAAAAAAAAGAAAACCAAACAGGTCAGGATTCAAGTCTCATCACTTTTTCGATTCAAGTCTCATGCATTTTTTCTATTAAATATTTGCTTTCGCTACCCATTCTAGAAAAAGCTATCTCCTCTAACTCTTTAATCCAGTGTTTCTCAACCTTGAAAACTTTAAGATGGGTGGACTTCAATTCCCAGAATTCTGGGAGTTGAAGTCCAGCCGTCTTAAAGTTTCCAGCATTGGTGAACATGAGTTTAATCTTTCTTGCCTCCATTCTTCCTTCTTCTCGTGTCCAGTTATGGACTGTCAACAGCTTAGGATATAAGGTCTTCTTTCCGTCCTTCTCCATGAAACCAGTGGTGCTGGGATGTCAATGGGTCAAACGAGAAGATCAATAGATCTCTTTCCAAGTACTTTGCAAGTGCGGAGAAGAGCAACCAAGACGATTAAGAGGCTGGAGGCTGAAGCACACTAAGAGCGGTTGCTGGAATTGGGTATGTCTAGTTTAATGAAAAGAAAGGCTGGGGGTGACACGATAGCAGCCTTCCAATATTTGAGGGGCTGCCACAAAGAAGAGGGGGGTCAAGCTATTCTCCACAGCTCCTGAAGGCAGGACAAGAAGCAACGGGTGGAAACTCATCAAGGAGAGAAGCAACTTAGAACTAAGAAGAAATTTCCTGACAGTGAGGACAATTAACTAGTGGAACAGCTTGCCACCAGAAGTTGTGGGTACTCCAACCCTGGAAGTGTTTAAGAAGAGACTGGACAGGAACTTGTCTCAAATGGTATGGGGTCTCCTGCTTGAGCAAGGGATTGGATTAGATCCAATGCAAGATCCCTTCCAACTCTGTGTTTCTGATCTGTTCTCCAGGGTGAAGAGGACCGTGGCTGTATAACTGAATTTTAAAGACACTTTCTACTTGCAATGATAATATTCTAGGTATGGGGTCAACGGAAGGAACCAACATCAATCAGAATAGAGCTGGAAGGGACCTTGGAGGTCCTCTAGTCCAACCCACTGCTAAGCAGGAGACCGTACCCCATTTCAGACATGTGGTTGCCCAGTCTCTTCTTAAAAACCTCCAGTGGTGAAGCCCCTACAACTTCTGGTGACAAGCTGTCCCACGGGTTCATTGTCCTCACTGTTAGGGAGTTTCTCCTTAATTCTAGGTTGCTGGATGAGTTTCCATCCGTTGCTTCTCGTCCTGCTTTCAGGTGCTTTGGAGAATAGGTTGACCGCCTCTTCTTTGGGGCAGCGCCTCAAATATTGGAACACTGGTAATCATGTCTCCCCTGGTCCATCCGTTGTTTCTTGTTGGTGGGTAGAATTCAGAGGTCTCCAGGCTAGTGGAGGGTAACAGGAAGAGTCTTCTCCATCCTTACCTTGAGCACTCTCAGAGCTTGTCCTGTCCGTGGTCCCGGTTGGGTGAGGGTCACCTGAGCACAGTGGGCAGCTGACAAGTGCACTGCGCCGTAGGGGTGGCGTGCGGCCCCTCGCCCAGCCTCTCCACCTCTCGGTTCTTCCTTGACAGCCACCGATTGTGGGTCAAAGGGGGGCAGGCCCTTGCGCTCCCCTCCGAAAGAGAGGAAGGGGTACGGGTCGTTGGGGAAATAGCTTGGGAAGGAGGTCCCCTTGGGCAGCCTCTGCTGGTTGCCTTGCAGCAACTCCGAGAGCAGCTGTTCATCGCCCATGTAGGAGGTCAACTCCGCTTCGCACAAAGGGGCCAAGTCGCTGCCGGTGGGCCTGGTGGGAGCCATATCTAGAGCTTGGTAGTGCCTCTCGCCCTCAAAGTATCCTCCTTGGGACATGGTAGAATACCTAACGCCAGTTCCTCTTTCTCCCCGACCTTCTGAAGGCTGCAACCCACGTCTTTACGGGTGCCTTATCTCGAATGGTCTTCTCCTCTTTTGAAGTCTCCTTGATTATCTGCCTCCTTTGTGGAGGTTGTTATTTCTCTCTCTTCCTCCTGGATGAGTCTTCTTCTGGACCTCGGAGGGCGGGATTGTCTCGTCTTTGTTCTCGCCTCAGTGGTCGCCAATTCTCCAGGTGTCCAAGCGGGTTTTTGGGGGATCTTTTTTTCCCGGTCTCTGCTGAATTCCTCTCTTCCTTTGCTTTTTACCTATCTCGCCTTGGTTCCCTCTTTTCTCTCTCTCTCTCTCTCTCTCTCTCTCTACCCTGTTCCTCTCCTTGCTTGCCCCTTCCTTCCTCTTTCTACGTTGCTCGCAAAAAATTTTTTTAAAAAAAAGACCAATTCACCCAACAACGTCTCCTTCCCAACCTGGTCCACTGGAGGTTCTTCTCTTCCCAACCTGTCACAGAAAGAACATCCTGAGACGTACCTTCGCCATCATTGCTGCTCTTCCAGGGCGAGGAGGCCCGTCCGGCTTCTTACCCCCACCCACCGACCCATTTCAGAATCCAGGCACAGACGTTTTGGTCTCCTTTCGACAATTGCTCTACCAGCAAAGTGGTAACCGGCAGGTTCCCGTTTGCGAGGAGACCTCCAGATATTTCTCAACCTCCTTTTTTTTCTTCTTCTTTCAATCCTACCTCGGTTGAGTTGCGATCTCCACAGCCAGCCCCGAAGGCACAATTTGCAAGACCTAAAGAAGGATTTCTTGAAGAAGCGGAACTGAACGGGCCCTACCTCAAAGTAATGGCCTCTTTTCTGCTTTCATCCCAATGGCTGACAAATTCTCATTTTTGTCACGGAAAAGAGAGAGGTCCTTGTTGTTATTATTATTTAAAGGCCTGCTTGTGGTTATCTTGGCTTTCTCTTAAATTAGGAGGCCCCAATAAGTTGCCTAGAGGTGGAGGTCTTGCCTCACAATCAGGAGGCTCTAGAAAGAGAGTTCAGAGAAGAGCAACAAAGATGATTAGGGGATTGGAGGCTAAAACATGAAGAATGGTTGCAGGAACTGGGTATGTCAAGTCTAATGAAAAGAAGGACTGGGGGGACATGATAGCAGTGTCCTAGTATCTCAGGGGCTGCCACAAAGAAGAGGGAGTCAAGCTATTCTCCAAAGCACCTGAAGGCAGGACAAAAAGCCATGGGTGGAAACTAATCCAGGCGAGAAGCAACCTGGAACTAAGGAGAAATTTCCTGACAGTTAGAAAAATTAATCAGTGGAACAATTTGCCTCCAGAAGTTCTCCAACACTGGAAGTTTTTAAGAAGAGATTGGATAACCATTTGTCTGAAGTGATGTAGGGTTTCCTGCCTAAGCAGGGGGTTGGACTAGAAGACCTCCAAGGTCCCTTCCAACTCCATTATTTTATTTCTATTTCTACATGGTAATTAGCCTTTTTTCTGGAAAAGGTGGGTATTTAGACCCAAAAGTCAGCAAGCAACTAGCTTAAAAGACCAGAAACTGTGCAGAATTACAATATACTAGTGTTTTTCAACTTGGCAAAGACGGGTGGACTTCAACTCCCAGGATTCCCCAGCCTGCATAGGGAATTCTGGGAGTTGAAGTCCACCCATCTTAAAGCTGTTGATAAATGCTGTCATATGCATTTGCAGAATGCAAAATTGTGAAGGCACCCAAGTGTATATTTAGAAGAAAAGGAAGAATGTAACAATTATATTTTTGTTTTATTGATTGATTATATTTTTATTTTTTGTTTGTTTTTTAACCATTCATTTAATAATGCTAAGTTAGTGTTGCACAGAAGTATAATGCGGTTTCATTTTGGCAACACCTATTGTGGCTGGTAAATGATGGCTAGTGTGGTCTGGCTTATTCAACAGATCCTGATTAAATGGTGGTTCAAGGGGTTGGGGGAATGTAGTACCTTTGAGTCCCTGCAGAGGGCGCCACAAAGCCAAAAATACAGCTGTACTGCATCTTTTCCTGTCCCATAATAATAAAAAAGGAACATACCAGTATTGGAGAAGTGAGTCCTCAGCTTATGAATCACAACTGAGTCCCAATTGCTGAGACTGTTGTTAAGTGAGTTTTGCCCCATTTTACAGCCTTTCTTGCCACAGTTGCTAGTTGAAGCACTTCAGTCATTAAATTAGTCAAGTGGTTGTGTGAAAACTATTTATGAGTTGTTTTTTTCTGTGCTATTGTAACTCTGATCAGTCACTAAATGAACGATTATAATTCAAGGACTGCCTGTATTTCAGACAAAGGCAAGTTCAGGCTTTTTTTAACTTCTCAATAGGGAGTTGGAGGTCTTGTCTGGTCCTTCAGAGCTGGCAACAACCTTGTCTGAACCTCCCCTAAAAATTACACTGGGTTGTGTGAAGAAGATAAGTAGGTAGTATCTTAGCACTGGGACTTATGGGGACAAGGGAGTCTGAAGGAAGTGGAACTGATTACAACCAAGTAACTTTAGAATGGAATGGGATTGGATGGGACAGAACAGAACAGAATAGAATAGAATAGAATATAGAGTAGAGAGAATAGACTAAAGAATAGAATAGTAGAATAAATAAAGAATAGAATAGAATAGAAAATAGACTAAAGAATAGAATAGAATAGAATAGAATAAATAAAGAATAGAATAGAATAGAAAATAGAGTAGAGAATAGAATAGAATAGACTATAGAATAGAATAGACTAAATAAAGAATAGAATAGAATAATAGGTAGTAAATAGAACAGACTAAAGAATAGAATAGGAGAATAGAATGGAATAGACAAGAGAGAATAAATAGACATAGAATAGAATAGAATAGAATAGAATAGAATAGAATAGAATAGAATAGAATAGACAATAGAGAATAGAATAGTAGAATGGACAACAGTAAATAACAATAGAATAGAATAGAGAATAGAACAGAATAGAACAGAACAGAAAAATGACAGTAAATAGAATAGAATAGACAATAGAATAGAAAACAGACCAGAATAGAGAATAGAATTGAATAGTAAAATAGACAACAGTAAATAGAATAGAATAGAGAATAGAATAGAATAGAAAGAATAGAATAGAATAGAATAGAATCTTTACTGTCACTTTAAATGTACACTAATCAGCATACATTAAAATGAAATTTTGTTGCATTGAGTTCTCAGAGATAACCATTATGCATATACCCCCATATACACAAATATATGATGCAGAGAAACATCAGTCTAGCTTGAATGTATACACATACATGGCGGGGGGGGGGAGAGAATCCTGTGAATTTAGAAGATGGATGGCCTAAAGAACAAGAGAAGCTGCTAAACAATCTGGTAGTCCTGCTATAGATACTCTGAAACCCCCTCCCACCCAGAGTGGAGCTACAGAAACAGACCGTGAAGTGGGCATGTGGGGTCTCTAACGATGCTTCAAGTTCTAAGCAGTTAAGCAGCATCATGAGTAATGGGAAGCCATCTTCCTATAATCTTTTCAGCTGTCACATTCAGACTTCACGAACATCCGCAAGCAATTTTCTGAGTAAAGTTTAAAATTCTTTAAAATTAAAATTTTGCTAGTCTTTCCAAGTGGTCCTCGACATACGACCACCATTGAGCCCCCAAATTTCTGTTGAGACATCCGATAAGTGAGTTTTCCCTCGTTTTACGACCTTTTTCACCACGGTTGTTCAGCGGAGCCCTGCCGTTGTGAAGTGAGTCACATGGTTGTTTGGCGAATCCAGCTCCCCCCCTGGACGTCCGAAGGTCGCAAAAAAGGATCGCGTGACTCCGGGGACCCTGCAACTGTCATAAATGCGAGTCAGCTGCTAGGCATCCAAATTTTGATCATGTGGCCATTTGGACGTAAATGTGGAAAAAAAGTGGTCATAAGCCCCTTTTTTTCCAGTGCCGTTGTAACTTCTGTCACTAAACAAATGGTTGTAAGTAATGGAAGTTTCCCACCCCACCCCCATCATGCCTGCAATTCTGGGATTTATTTTTAAAGGTCTCCCATCCAGGTGTCAGCCAGGCCTAACCCTGCTTAGCTGTCCTCAGGGCCAGCTCAGTGCTGCCCCCTGCTGTGGAGAAAGACAGGGCTGAATTCATGATATATCAAAGCTGGAGGTGAAAATAGTTTGCTCACACCTGAAATGTAACCCTACACAGAAGCTGCCCTTTCCCAAAGACCTCTCCTCCAAAAAGTCCCTTTGATTCTCTCTCTCACACACACACACCAGTGTGCTGAACCAGAGTGCCCTGTTCCATCCTACAAAATTGGTGATCTCTTGGTGGTCTCCTTTTCAAATTCCAACCAGGTTCCATTTGGCTTCCAATTCAGCCAGTCGAATGAACCTGAATCGAACTTGATGTCTGGGATGTTCCAGAGAGCTCAATCGCTCAAGATGGTCAATTGCTTGAGAACTGAAGGATTTAATTAATCCTTTCTGGCTACAAGTTGTGGAACTAACCCATTCGATTTACCATTCTCTATGTCTCTGCTCTGTGTGTGTGTGTGTGTGTGTGTGTGTCTGTCTGTCTGTCTGTCTCTCTCTCTCTCTCTGTGTTTTTTTTCTCTCTCTCTGTTTCTCTCTCTGTGTGTGTCTCTGTGTCTCTGTTTCTCTCTGTGTGTCTGTCTCTCTGTGTGTGTCTCTCTGTCACTCTGCCTCTCACTCTGTCTCTGTCTATTTGTCTCTGTGTCTGCGTCTCTCTTTGTCTGTGTGTGTGTGTGTCTGTGTGTTTCTGTTTCTCTGTGTCTGTGTGTGCGTCTATCTCTCTCTCTCTGTCTCTCCCCCTGTCTCTCTCTGTGTATGTCTATCTCTCTGTGTGTCTCTGTCTCTGTGTGTGTGTGTGTCTTTGTTTCTTGTGTGTGTGTGTGTGTGTCTTTGTCTGTTTGTCTGTCTGTCTCTGCCTCTCTCTGCCTTTTTCTCTCTGATATTCTAACTCAATGTTTCTCAACCATGACAACTTTTGAGATGAGTGGACTTCAACTCTCAGAATTAAACTTCAATTAACTTAAACTCCCAGTTTCTTTCCGCATGCCATCACCTGCTTAACATCTAATTCTCATAGCTGACAAAATACAATAACTATACAATAAGTTATTGTTGCCTAATGAGGATTCATATTAACAACCAAGGTGTGGCTGCAGTATTATTATTTATCCCTTTTATTACTTGATAGTTCCCCATTCTATTGGCTGAACACTTTAGTATTATTATATTCTGTTGTTTTACCGGAGATCAGTTCCTTGGGTGTCTAACCACACTTGGCGAAATAAATAAAATATAATTCCTCAGCCAGCCTTGCGTTTCTCCACAATGGTAGCTTTCTGATAGGCAGACTTCAATCCCCAGAATTCTTCATCTGGCCTTGTGTTTTTCAAATATGACAGCTTTCTGATAGGCGGACTTCAACTCCCAGAATTCCCCAGACGGGCCTGTGTTTCTCAATCATGGAAGCTTTCTGATGGGGGGACTTCAACTCCCAGAATTCCCCAGCCGGGCCTGTGTTTCTCAAACATGTCAGCTTTCTGATAGGTGGACTTCAACTCCCAGAATTCCCAAGCCAGCATAGCATGTCTCAATTACGGCAGCTTTTTGATAGAATTCTCCATCCAGCCTCGCATTTCTCAACCATGGCAGTTCTCTGATAGGCGGACTTCAACTCCCAGAATTCCCCAGCCAGGCCTGTGTCTCTCAATCATACAGCTTTCTGATAGGCGGACTTCAACTCCCAGAATTCCCCAGCCAGGCCTGTGTCTCTCAATCATACAGCTTTCTGAAAGGGGGACTTCAACTCCCAGAATTCCCCAGCCAGCCTTATGTTTCTCAAACATGGCAGCTTTCTGAAAGGGGGACCAACTGCCATAATTCCTTAGCCAGCTGGCTAAGGAATTCTGGGAGTTGAAGTCCACCCATTTTAAAGCCGCTAACATTGGGAAAAACACTATTCTAACCTAACCCCAGTCCCATCTCTAAAAAAAACCAACGCAACACAAGATCCTGTTATTTTCATCTCTGCTTCCATGGCACCCTGACAGCTTGCGTGCTGCATCGTTGCCAAGGTGGCACGGAGCCTGAACTAAACTGCAGTTTCTCAAACCTTGCTGACTCATCCCAGTGGGAACTTGGGCTACCCCCAGGGACAGGCACTTAGCTAGATGAGATGATGTTTCATCACAACAATAATAATAATAACTTTAAAAAAAACACAGCCAGGAAGCCATCCAGATGGCAAGTGGTGTTTAATTTATTACATCCAAAAAAAAAATCGGGAGAGGGGGAAACCCCCCCACAAAAACATAGGAGAGAAAAATGAAGAAAATACGAGGGCACCAACGGCAGGAGAGAATTCTCCCAGGACAGCTGAGGTTCCACCACCACCCCTTAAAATATTTCTCCCCCCCCCCAAAAAAAATAATAAAATATATATAAGGCAGCAACAAAAGATACTTTCCCAAAGTGTGGGACGAGAGGCAGGAATTGGGGCTTCAGCTCTTAAGGGTTATCCCAACCTTCTCCACCCCATCGGGAGGCACTGCAGGCGGGGATTGGAGGGGGGTATGTGTGTGGACCCCAGACCCTGCAAGAAGCTGGGGATAGGAGTGTGTATATTGAGGGGGGGTTGACCCCCAATGGGTCCAGCTCCGTCCAACAGGAGCAGGCGATCCATTTCTAGTGGCTAAAACCCAAAGGAGTCAATGTTTTGGCTATATATTCCTTCTGTTTGCTCAATTCTGGGGTGTGCTGAGCTTCTCTGTACCACACATGGGCTCCAGCTGTTCTTTGGTCTCTTTGCTGAGGTCATTCTCCACCTCCCCGGCATCCATCTTGGGGTACACGACCACGCAGAGCTTCTGCCCCACCCGAGTGATCCCATCTGGAAGAAGAAGAAAAACACACAACGGGTAAAGAGAACAGCAGGCGTGCTTGAGGGGGTCTCTGAGCTGGGTGGTTTTTCTGACAGACGTCTCATGACCCAACATCATCAGTGCTAGAAGGGAGGTGGGTTTGTGGAGTGAAGGGGAGGGAGGGAGGAGGATGGGGTCCTTGGTGCTCTCTGAGCCTGGTGGTTTTCTTGCAGACATCTCATGACCCAGCTAGGGAACATCATCAGTGCTAGAAGGGAGTGAGACTTGCTTTTCGTTTATATACTAGTGGCTTCTCCTGTCAAAGTTGGTGGTCAAGCCACTAGTATATAAACAGAGAGCAAACCCCACTCTCTCTTTGCACTGATGATGTTACCTAGTTGGGTCATGAAATGTCTTCAAGAAAGCTATCAAGTTCAGAGGGCACCAAGGACCCCCCCAGTTCAATCCTGAGCTACAAATGTTCTCTTCTAAAGGGAAAAGCCCCCATCTTTGGCCTATCCCAGCCCTTCCTGCTGGGGGGTGTTGTCCAACACTCACCGACCAGGGTGTTGAAGGATGGGGGCTTGTTCTCCCAATGGACACCCAGGAAGTAGACGGGTACCCCTGTCAACATGATGGCCAGGCCGATGCCGCAAACCAGTGGTTCTGACCACAAGCTGAAGACCAACAGGAAGGCCCAGAAGAGCAGGTAGATGATAGGGAAGAACAGGCTCACCTGTGGAGGAAGAGAAATGGGTTGAACCTAGACGGTAACATCCTCATCTTCATTTTTAACGACCCCATAATCCCGTGCAGGGTAGAATCTGGGCAACTGAATGGAGCTAGCAGAGTGTTTTACTGGCTGGATGCCCTTCCTGTTGCCAATGTGGAGTTTTTTGTTCAGCAGATATATTCTCATTATGCCCAGAGACAGAAATATCTGCCTCTACCCAGGATTGAACTCACAGCCTCTGAACCTCCTAGACAGTAACGCTAGGGAAAAAAAACCTACTTCCTTAGCAAGGAAACCACGAGCTCTCGACTAGCATTGCTGAGAGGAACAGATCCCCTATCCCAAATCTCCCTTTCTCTGTACAGGTAGTCCTCGGCAACGAAGCCCAAAATTTCCGTGGCTAAGCGAGGCAGGGGTTAGAATGAGTCCCACCCCATTTTGTGACCTTCCTTGCTCCAGTTCTGAAGTGATTCCGCTGCCGTTGTTGAGCTAGTCACACGGTTGTTCAGTGAGTCTTGGCTTCCCCCTTGATTTGGCTTGTCAAAAAAAGGGGATCAGGGACACTGCAACCGTCCTAAGTACATGCCAGTTTCCAAGCATCTGAATTTGGATCACATGACCATGTGAAAAACGGTCATGTCGTTTTTTTTCCCATTGCTGTGGTAACTTCGATCGGTCATTAAACGAAAGATTGTAAATTGAGGACTGCACGGGTTTCCAGCATGCTCACTATTATTCTGTGCAAGCCAGGACCTCTAATCTAGAGATGACCTTGCAGGCTCATGTAGCAAGAGAGAAACTTGAACAGGTAACAATCAGCGTGTTAATATTAAAATCCGATGTTTAGATTCTTTTACAATGCCGCTGTATGTCTATTTAGAAATATATTTCACGACCTGCAATAAAGCTTGTTTCCAAGTTACTGTTTTGGAGAGGCCTAAGTCCTTTTTTAGTCCTTAGGCTTCAAAGGTTTTCTGAATTACAAAAATAATAATAAATTAAATTTTAACCCCCCCCCAAGCTAAACCCCACAATTTTGGTCTGAAGTCCGCTTTTTTTATACAAAACAAAGGCTGTCAAAACAAATTAGGAACATTTGAGGTCAACCCTTATCAATATGGCTCCGAAAAATCCTAAAATGTTTTCTGCTGCAGGGTATAAATGATTAACTTTTAGGTTCCGTCTAACACTATAATAAGCAGGAGTTTTGGTTTCCATGTTTTGAGGAAATGCAGCTGGAACTCACTGGCTTCCTTGTTTCTTAGGGTGGAGACTGTTTGTGGTTGTGATCTGGTTTAACATTTTTTGCATGCAAATTAAAGGAAAAATTCAAATTTCGTTTTATAATTTTGGGTGGAAGCAGATAGAAATTCTTTCAGATGGTAGGAAAGGCGGTTGGTGGGGGGGGGAAATGAAGGAGTGGGATGTTTCAAAAGTCTTGTTGAGCTGGAAGCAGTTAAGTTTCATTTCCCTTCAACAATTCTTGGTCTGCATGCAGATTCAGGCACTAAGGTGGGGAAACTGATCACACACTTAAAGCAGTGAAACTGACCGGATTCGACACAGTGAAATTGACAGTATTTCAAGCAGAGAAATTGACTGCACTTAAAACAGAGGAATTGACGGCACCCGAAGCAGAGAAAATAGCCACACAAGTGAAGGCAAATGCACCTTTTAAGTTTCTGGGTGTTATCCTAAAAGAGGACCTGACCTGGGGCGCTCACATTGCAGTACTGGTCAAAAGGGCTCAGCAGAGATTATATATTTTTATTTATTTATTTATTTATTTTGTCACGCATGCATTTGATAATATATATAAGTATAAACATGATTATTAATACATGGAATAGATACGAATGAAAGGGAACATTAAGACAGGGACAGTAGGCAAGTTTGTGCACTTATGTATGCCCCTTACAGACCTCTTAGGAATGGGGCGAGGTCCATGGTAAAGAGTCTGAGGTTAAAGTGTTTGGGGTTAGTGGAAGAAACCACAGAGTCAGGTAGAGTATTCCAAGCATTGACCATTCTGTTGCTGAAGTCGTATTTCCTGCAATCGAGTTTTGTGCAGTTTACCTGGACTTTGTATCTATTGTGTGCTCATGTATTGTTGAGGTTGAAGCTGAAGTAGTCATTGACGGGTAGGACATTGTATATTACCTGAAACTTCTTGGGAAACAACAACTGAATGAAAAACTGCTGGTGACCTTCTACCGCTGCACCATAGAGAGTATCTTAACTTACTGCACCTCTGTATGGTTTGCCAATTGCACCCTGGCAGATAGGACAGCACTCCAGAGGGTTAACGTCATTGCCCAGAAGATCATTGGTTGCCCTCTCCCCCCCCGCCCCCCGGAATAGCTTTATAGTGCCTTTCTAATGATTGATTGGTGTGTTGATGGCCAGCGATTGGCTGTTGTTTCCTTGTGCTGTCGGACTCCTCAGCCCCTGAGGACTTGATAAACAGCAGGGGATTGCCCCTGTGACTATGTAGGATGGGTGGGGAGGAAGCTAACTAGATTGTAAGAACACAAAACTCATTGGTAGCCTCACATTGCAGGGAACAAGGACATACATTCAATTTCATAGCTACTAAGATTGTTGGACGAGCAGGTCCAAAAACAGCCAGGGAAATAATTAAAGCCTGGGAAACAGTCAACAGGAGTGCCGATTTACCACCAGCTTATCAAATACTTAGGAGTTGACAACACAAGGAAAACAACAGCCAATCGCCGGCCATCCACACACCAATCAACCAATAGGAAGGCACCAGCTAAATACGAAGCATAGAGTAGCTAAAAGCACATATTCCAGTAGAGATGGGCTTCAGCATGAGTCCGAAAGCTCAGAAGACTAAATCTCCGATTCTGATGACCGACCCAGATCTTGCAAAATAGCCAAACATGAAATGGAGAAATTGACTGCACTCAAAGTGGAGAAATTGACTGTGGTCAAAGTGGAGAAATTGACTCTGCTCAAAGTGGAGAAATTGACCATGCTCATGGTGGAGAAATTGACCATGCTCCAAGTGGAGAAATGACCACTTTCGAAGCAGAGAACTTGACTGCGTTGGAAGCAGAGAAATTGACCATGCTCAAAGCGGAGAAAATGACCATGCTAGAAGCACTGAAGCACGCTAGAAAACACTGTACTCAGCCTGCTTGGCAGGTGCCCATGAAAAAGAAATTAAGTACAAAAATGATGACTGGTTGAGAGATCAAAAACAGAGTCATGCCTCGGCTGGGTTCTTACCTTGATTGGATAAGACCGATGGGGTTCGCGCCAGCGGAGCACGATCTGCCCGGCCACTGTCACTCCGTAGAAGAGGTAGTTGATGAAACCGACATAATTGATCAGTGTATATATGTCACTTGTGACCAGCATAAGCAAGGTGGACAGGCACTGCCAGAGACAACATAAAGGAAAATGAGCTGACTGGTTTAAACTATTGGCAACGTTGGACAATTCTCCCACAACAGCCAACCACATCCATGTGTTTGTCAACCTTGGCAGCTTGAAGAGGGATGGACTTCAACTCCCAGAATCCCCCAGGCAGCTTGATAAGCTGCAGGGGGTTGCCCCTGTGACTATGTAGGATGGATGGGTAGGAAGCCGCCTGCCAGATTGAAAGAACGCAAGTGAGTGATCAGATGAGGAGACCCAAAATTCATTGGTAGCTTCACATTGCAATGAACAAAGGACATACATTCAATTTCGCAGCTATTCAGATTGTTGGCTGAGCAGGTACAAAAACAGCCTGGGAAATTATTGAAACCTGGGAAACGGAACCCTTGTCAGTCACCGGGAGTGCTGATTTATCACCAGCTTATCAAGTACTTGGGAACTTTACCAGGGGTGGGATTCAAAAATCCCAGCAACCGGTTTGCTGCCCGGTTGCTGGTTGGGCATGGCCATGGCGGGTGTGGCCTAGCGGAACTTCCAGTTCAGCCATTTTTCACCTTCCCCAGGGTCTGGAGGCTTCCCTCGGGCCTCTGGGAGGGTAAAAACGGCCTTCCCCAGGCTCCGGAGGCCCTCCAGAAGCCAGAAACAGGTCTGTTTCCTGACTTCCGGAAATTCTGGTTTGGCCGTTTTGCCCCCTCCCAGAGCCCCTGTGTGAACCTTGCATCACCTGCATTCAAAAAGGGCTGCATGGAGACTTCTGGGAGGGAAGGGGTGGGCAGGGCCTGCCGGTGTGTTCAACTACCAGTTCCGCGAACTAGATGTAAATTTAACATCCGGTTTGCGTAAACCGGTCCAAACCGGTAGAATCCCACCCCTGAACTTTACTGTCTGATGCATTATTGGAGTTGGTCCACCCATCTTCAAGCCACCGAGGTAGACAAACACTGCATGTTTTCCTTGGATCCCATCCGCGCGGGATTTCTCCAGCTCTCCCCGCCTTTATTTCTCCACCGATGACTCACAGTGAAAAGTAGAGCAGGTATCGGAGTGCACCTTCGGACGTGAATCATGGCCAAGACGCTGGGAAGATGCCCTTCGCGGGCGCCAGCGAAAAACAGCCTAGGGGAAGAAAGAAAAATGATATCGCAAACGAAAACAATAGCAAGTGGAGACAGATATTATGGGCGTGTTCTATAATCAGCACCGGAGATGCTCTGTGTTTTGAACACAGCTTACTCATGGCCTTCTTTGGTTGAAATAATTTAAAGACAACTGCCTTCCCTAGGCAGCTTGAGGAGATGAAAATCACCCGAGCAGCCAGCATCAACAATTAAAGCATCGCCTTGGGGTGCTAAAATCAGAGATCCGATTCTCTTTCGTAACGCTGCTCTGAGCAATAAATCTCATTAGGGGAAAGAAGAATGAATACAGATAGTCCTTGACTTATGACCACAAGAGGAAAATTTGGTAGAAAAGCAGTGCAGTCATTAAGCAGATCAGCAGGGGGCCAGTTCTAACTTTACGACAGTTTTTTATTGTGGTTGTTAAGCGAATGGTTATTTGAGTGACACGCGGGCTGGTTTTTAGGGAGTATCCTTGGATCCCAGGGCATCTCCAAAGGTGGATCTAGATTAGATTAACAGAGTTGGAAGGGACCTTGTAGGTCATCTAGTCCAACCCCTCGCCCAAGAAGGAGACCCTACACCATTTCTGACAGATGGCAGTCCAGTCTCTTCTTGGAAGCTTCCAGGGATGAAGCCCCCACAACTTCTGAAGGCAACTTCTATTCCATGGGTTGATGGTTCTCACTGTTTGAAAATTTCTCCTTATTTCCAGATTGAATCAGTTTCCATCCACCATTATTCCTTGTCTGGCCTTCAGGTGCCTTGGAAAAAAGCTTGACTCCTCCCTCCTCCCTAGGGCAGCCCCTCAAATATTGGAAGGCTGCTAACTGTCTCCCCTGGTCCTTCTCTTCCCTACGCTTGCCAGACCCAGTTCCTGCAACCGTTCATCATATGATTTAGCCTCCAGTCCCCTCATCATCCTGGTTGCTCTTCTCTGCCCTCTTTCTAGACTCTCAACATCTTTTTATAGTGTGGTGACCAAAACTGGATGCAGTACTCGAAGTGTGGTCTTACTAAGGCTTTACAGAGTGATATTAGTACCTCCCTTGATCTTGATTGTATCCCTCTGTTAATGCAATTTAGGATTGCATTGGCTTTTTTGGCTGTCACCACACCCTGCTGGATCTTATTTACCCGTTTGTCCACTAAGACTCCAAGATCCCTCTCACAGTGCTTGCTATTAAGCCTGGTTTCACCCTGGTTTCTACATGTGTACTTTGGTTTTTTCTTGCCTAAGTGTAAGACTTGACTTTTCCCTACGTTGAATTTCATTTTGTTAGAGAGGGCCCAGGGTTCAAGTCTGTCGAGATCCATCTGGATCTTGAGCCGATCTTCTAGGGTGTTGGCTATTCCTGCCAGCTTAGTATCATCTGCAAATTGAACTGGTTGGGAAATCCACCCTGTTGGTTGGGAGGCCAGGTCTACTCACCTGGAGGAAGTAAAGAGGGAGCCATTGACGCCTCCAAAGGTGGAGAGAGCAACAGAGATGGGCATGATCCAAGCCATCACTCCTAAGAGTTTCTCCCCAAATGTCTGTAGAGACAAAAATAACAAGGAGAGGTTGGGGGATCAATTCACCGGGAACCAAAGAGGGATTTGAACGTCATTTATGGAGACTCACCACCGCAACAGCGTTGGAGGCCAGAAGCTCCTGGGGAGACATAGCAGTGACGTAGGCCACGTTGGCGAAGACATAGACAAAGGTCACCAGGGGAATGGAGATAAAAATGGCTCGAGGCAGGTTCCTGTGGAGGACAGGAAAAGTTGAGGTGGAGGAAGATGAAGCGGAGATCCAGGTGGGCCTTCTCCGTCTCCCACACCACCAGGAGAGGCTCTCACTCACTTGTAAGGGTCCACCAATTCTTCGGTGACGTAGTTGAGGAAGTTCCAGCCCCCGTAAGCGAATGACCCTTGTAAGAAGGCCAGAGCAATCCGCCCCACTTCTGGAGCTTGAAAGAACTCAAAGGCATTTTTGGGTTCCAGCCAAAAGTACTCTCCTACATCGAAGGACAAAAAAACATCCTCAGTCATTATTGGGGTCTCTTCTCTTTAATCCCCCTTCCCAAACCAGCTATATCTCCCACTCTCCTCCTTCCCCGTGGGCAGGAAACCAGCCCACCTTGTAAATCAAGCCACCCCAAAATGGCGTCCATGTTCCCGTTTATACCTTTGCGACCTCCCCACCCCCAATGAGGCAGGAAGAATGCAGAATACAAGAGCTGGAAGGGGCCTCCAAGGTCTTCTAGTCCAGCCCGCTGCTCAAGGAGGAGACTATACCAGAGGTCTCCAACCTTGGCCCTTTTATGACTTGTGGACTTCAACTCCCAGGATTCCTCAGCCAGCATTCTGGGAGTTGAAGTCTACAAAGTCATAAAGTAGTAAAGTTTGGAAACCACCACTTTATGATTTGTGGACTCCCTGAATTCCTCAGCCACTTTCTGGGAGTTGAAGTCCACAAGTCATAAAATGGCCAAGTTTGGAAACCGCCATTTTATAACCTGTGGACTTCAACACCCAGGATTCCTCAGCCAGTATTCAGGAGTTGAAGTCCACAAGTCATAAAATGGCCAAGTTTGGAAACCGCCATTTTATAACCTGTGGACTTCAACACCCAGGATTCCTCAGCCAGTATTCAGGAGTTGAAGTCTGCAAGTCATAAAATGGCCAAATTTGGAAACCGCCATTTTATAACCTGTAGACTTCAATGCCCAGGATTCCTCAGCCAGTTTTCTGAGAGTTGAAGTCCACAAGTCATAAAATGGCCAAGTTTGGAAACCGCTATTTTATAACCTGTGGACTTCAACGTCCAGGATTCCTCAGCCAGTATTCTGGGAGTTGAAGTCCCCAAGTCATAAAGGGGCCAAGGTTGGGGACCCCTGCCCTGTACCATTCCAGACCAACTTCTGTCCAATCTCTTCTTTAAAAAGCCTCCAGCGATGGAGCACCCACAAACTTCAGAAATAATACGCTCGGTTGGATCCAACCCCTCTCACCTTTGCAAATTTGCACAATTCCCATGATAATGATCAAGGCCAGAGCCAGCAGCTTCCCAGCTGTGAAGATATCCTGGACACGGGTTGCCCAGCGCACGCTGGCACAATTCACCCAGGTCAGCAGCACTGCAGAGAAGCAAGGAAGACCGTGAAGAAGGAACCATCACTGACCTCACCTTCTCCCAACCCAACCCAATGCTTTTCAACCCAAACTGTTTCCTACCAATGAGTAAAACCAGGTCAGGAACAATGGGGAAATGTTCCTGACAACACTTTATTGAGATAAGATGCTGGCCTCTCTTGTAGACATTACAGATTAACAAAGTCAGAAGGGACCTTGTAGGTCATCTAGTCCAACCCCTCCGCCCAAGCAGGGGACCCTATGCCATTTCTGACAGATGGCTGTCCAGTCTCTTCTTGAAAGCCTCCAGGGCTGAAACTCCCACAACTTCCAAAGGCAACTTCTGTTCCTATTTACTTTTGTTCTATTTCCTTTTGTCCTATTTACTTTTGTATTTACTTTTGTTCTATTTCCTTTTGTTTTTTTTCTGAAACTTCTGTTCCATGGATTGATGTTCTCACTGTTGGAAAATGTCTCCTTATTTCCAGGTTGAATCTCTCCTGGATCAGTTTCCATCCATTATTCCTCAGCTAGCCTTCAGGTGCTTTGGAGAATAGCTTGACCCCTCCCTCCTCTCTGTGGAAGCCCCTAAAATATTGGAAGGCTGCTATCATGTCTCCCCTGGTCCTCCTCTTCACTAGACTAGCCAAACCCAGTTCCTGCAACCAACCGTTCATTGACCGTGGCAGCCCCCTGATTGACATTTGGATGCTTGACAACTGACTCGCATTTATGACGCTTTGCAGTGTCCCGGGGTCCCCTTTTGCGACTTTCCCACAAACAAACCATGTTGTTAATTTAACCAGTGCAGTGATTCGCTTCACAAATTGTGGCAAGAAAGGCCCGAGGCTCATGACTGAATTAGGGCAATCGTCGGCACCCTGACACGAGTTTTGTCCCATTTTACGATCTTTCTTTGCCACTGTTGTTAAGCGAATTGCCACGGTAAATTAGTCACACGGTTGTTAAGTGAATCTGTCTCTCTCATGGACATTGTTCGTCAGGTTGCAAAAGGGGATAACATGACCCTGGGACACTGCGGCTGTCATAAATAGGAACCAGCGGCCAAGCATCTGAATTTTGATCCCGTGATCATCGAGAAAGGTCGTAACTGTGAAAAACGGCCCGTTTAACTTAACGCACACTAAACCAACTATCGTAAGTCGAGGACTACCTGTATAGTATATCATCCTGGCCAAATAGCTGTCCAATTCTCTTCTTAAAAACCCACAACTTCTTTTCATCTATCTATCTATCTATCTATCTATCTATCTATCTATCTATCTATTTATTTTTAATTATTTTCATCAACATAGGTGCTTAATGAACATTGCATCATCTGAGTCATTTTACTTATACAGTCTAATATTAATCATAATAAAGCTAATAATGCTAATGCTAATAATTGTAATACTATATTGTTTGCTTATATAATAATAATAATCTTTTATTATTTCCTTATACATCATAATAATCTTTTGCCTTCTAATTTCTACTTGTTATCTAACCACTGGTAAAACGCAACCCATGTTAAAAAGTATTCTGTTTCTTCCTTGTCCTTTATTAGTATCAATCTATCTATCTATGCCCAGTCTAATATCTTTTGGATTATCTTCTCGTCTGTAGGAGTATCCTCATTCTTCCAATGTTGTGCAAACATAATTTGCACCACTGGCAAGCCATATACTCTGTTTCCCTGAAAATACAACCTACCCTGAAAGTAAGTCCTAGCTTGATTTTTACACCTGTGCTCGATATAAGCCCTACCTGCCAAAATAAGCCCTAATCAAGACCCCACCCACTCCAGAGTGGACAGGTAAAAATTAAGCTAGGGTGGGGATGGCGGGGTGGAGCTGCCCTACTACTTACCTTTGGACAGTTGTAGCCAGGCCTCACACACCCCAACACCAGCCTTGCCAGCCCATTTCTTCTGCAGTCAGCAAGGTTTTCCTGAAGGCCTCTGTAGCTGATAACAAAGCTCTGGATGGATCTGGAGTTACCAACTGTTATTGGCTGCAGAGGCCTTCAATGAAGCCTTGCTGGCCGCAGAAGAAGAAATTCCTGAAGGCCTCTGACAGTGAAAAGGTGGCCGGGGGCGATGCACACAAGTGAGATTAGTCAGTGGATAAAATCTCCCCAAAATAAGACCTGGTGCCTTTTTGGGTGGCAAAAATACATAAGACAGGGTCTTATTTTAGGGGAAACACTGGTAATATTAAATATGTATTCCCTTTGTTATAGTTTTCTGGTATTATACCTAACCCACAACTTCTGGTGGTAGGCAGTTCCAGGGGCCAATTGTTCTCAATTTCGGGGAACAATTTCCCCTGAGTTCTAGCTGGCTTCACTCCTCGATGAGTTTCCATGCGTTGCTTGGAGTTTAGTGACCCGCCGTTAAGGCTGTAACCCGAGGTTAAATCTCACCCTCGGTGGGACATGGGAAGGAAAGATACAAGGCCCTTCAAAGGTAGCTGGATGTCCCCGTTTTCTTCTGAGGGATGAAAACAGAGAAAGCAGTGACCTATTTGGCCCAAGGCCACCAGCATGGAAAACATCCCGTTTGCAGACAGACTGACCTCTGGGTCCTGTTGTGCGCAAACAGGGATGGATCAACAGAAACTCGAACCTCTTGCACCACCCCAGGGAACAAGGAAGACCAAACAACAAACCACAGCTTGTTCTTTCTTGTCGCCTACCGAGGAAGAGAGAGATTAGCCAGAGCTGGAATGCAGCAGGAGTTTCTCCAACTTTGGCAACCCTCGTTTTGGCGATGTGAAGCTCAGCCTATAATTTTGGGGCTCCCAAACCACCTCATGGGAATCTGACGTTCAGGCGGTCTTCGACTTACAGAGATTTGTTTAGTGACCGTCAGCACGGGACGGTGGCACTGGGAAGAAGGGACCGATGTCCGTTTTTCACATGGATCCTCATGGTCACATAATCAAAATTTGGAGGACGCTTGGGAGCTGACTTATATTTATGATGGGTGGTCACGGGATTCCCCCTTTTGCGACCTTCTGACAAGCACAGTCCATGGGGAAGCCGGATTCACTGAACAACTAGTTGTTATTGGCTTTACAACTGCAGGGATTCACTTAACAATTGTGGGAAGAAAGGTGGTAAAACTCGCTTAACGACTGTCTCGCTTAGCAACATAAATTTGGGGCTCACTTGGGGTCAGAAGTCGAGAATTACCTGTATGCTCCCATATTTGGAAAACTACCTTCCTGATGGAGCAGTATTGTTCACATTTAGACACCTGAAGAGGGGTGGACTTCAACTCCCAAATACCCCAATCAGACTGGCTGGCTGGGGGATTCTGGGAGTTGAAGTCCACCCCTCTTCAAAGGCTAAGATTGAAAAACACTGAGATATTCTGGATTTCCTTTAATCGCTGGGATTAAAGGAAAGAGGGCGTGAAGGCGGAAGAGGGATGGACTTCAATTCCCAGAATCCTTCAGCCAGACTTGTTGGCTAGGGGATTCTGGGAATTGAAGGCCACCCCTTTTCCACCTTTGCCCTATCCCAGTGCTTGGAGGAAGTCCAAAATATCTCAATGTTTCTCAATCTTAGCCCTTGAAGAGGAATGGATTTCAACTCCCAGAATCCTTCAGCTAGCCTAGAGGTATTCTGGGAGTTGAAGTCCATCCCTCTTCAAGGGCTGCAGGATTCTGGGAGTTGAAGTCCATCCCTCTTCAAGGACTAAGATTGAGAAACACTGAGGGATAGGACGAAGGCAGAAGAGGTGTGGACTTCAACTCTCAGAATCCCTCAGCAAGCTTGGCTGGCTGGGGGATTCTGGGAGTTGAAGTCCACCCCTCTTCAAGGGCTAAGATTGAGAAACACTGAGATATTCTGGACTTCCTCCAAGCGTTGGGTCAGATGAAGACGAAGCTCAATCAGTTGCGTTGTCAAGTTTTTGTTTCTGCTTCTCTAGTTTTGCAACGTTGGGCTTTATAAAGCTGCCCCAGAATTGTGTTTATAAGAAGGGCAGTTCCCCGAGTCTCATAAACCCATCAACTTCTCCCTTCCTTGATTTTGTAACCACCCCAGTTCACGAAGGGCAAAGGAAAATGGAGGTTGAAATCCACACATTCGAACCCACTCTGCGAAGAGGGAAGCTATGATGTCATCGAGCGAATGACATCACTTCCTCTCCCTTTCTAAGCGGTAGAACTATAGCAATTTTGATAGTGGTGATTTTTCGGGCTTTTAAATCAATATAATCACAATCAATGATAGGAATAGAACAGCTTGCCTTCATCCTCTTTCAAGAAGAGACTGGACTGCCATCTGTCAGAAATGGTGTAGGGTCTCCTGCTTGGGCAGGAGGGTTGGACTAGATGACCTACAAGACCCCTTTCATCTCTGTTACTCTAAATGAGTTTCTAATATACTGAAATACTCAAAAACTAGCCTCTAAGACCCCTCGTTGATGCATGAGTATAATTAGTCCTCAACTTATGGCTACAATTTCCACTGCTAAGCAAGAGTTGCTAATTGAGTTTTGTCCCGTTTTACGACCTCCCTTGCTGCCATTGTTAAGTGAATCCCTGAGTTGTTCAGCCGGTAACACGGCTGTTAAGTAAATCTGTCTCTCCCATGGACTTCGCTGGTCAGAAGAGTGCAAAAGGGGATCCCAGCTCTCTGGGATGCTGAAACGGTTTTAAGTCCGAGTCAGTTGCTAAGCATCCAAATTCTGATGACGTGACCACGGGGAGGCCGCAATGGTCCTAACTGTGAAAAACGATCTGTTTTTTTTTAATGGCATTATAACTGTATCCTTCTTTATTTATCCCCTTCTTTTGTGCCTTTTTGCTTTTTGTGTTTATTTTCTCTAAAGGCCCCAATAAAAAAAAATATTTACTTTTAAAGCAGGAGCTCATAAATACAGTATCCTCTGAGCACAATATTGCAAAATAAAACAATTGCCAGAGGAGGAAACAAAACTACGTCTGAGCCAGCAGCCTTGGGTCATATTGTTTTGCAAGAAAAAAAAATGTTATTTTTTTCTGGCTTCCAAGACCAAACAATTAATTCCTGTCACAAATTGATGTCCGTATTAAAACAGGAAGCTTTGCTAAAGGGATAGAGGTAGTCTTCGGGTTACAACCACAATGGTGCCCCAAATTTTCTGTTGTTAGGGGAGACAGTTGTTAAGTGAGGTTTGTCCCAGGTTAAGACCTTTCTCGTCATGATTGTTAAGTGAATCAGTGCAGCTGTGAAGTTACTGACACGCTTGTGAAGTGAATCTCGCCATAAATTTTACCCGGTCAGAGAAGGTCACAAAAGGGGGAACACACAACCCTGGGATGCTGCAACCGTCGTACATACGAGTCAGTTGACAAGCGTGTGAATTTTGATCCCGTGACCAGGTAAATAAATCACTTTTTTTCCAATGGTTGTTGCAACTTCAAACCATCACTAAATGAATGGTTGTAAGTGGAGGATAGCCTGCTTCTCTCTTCAGAGCTAAGCTGTGGACAGAATGTGTCACTCAACTGTTAAGCCGGGTTTGCTTAGTTTCCATTCAAGGTCTCAGGGGGAATCCTGGCGGCTGACAAACCACCATTTATGGTTTGGTGCGTTGACAAGCCTAACACGGCAGCGTATCCCGCAGAAAGTGGTTTAACCCAATTGTGGTTTAACGCGATGGATTAAACCCATTGATAGAATGATGTCTATGCACTCATTTTGCTTTCTGGTTAACTATAAGACTCTAAGGTCGTGATGGTGAATCTATGGCACGCGTGCCAGAGGAGGCACGGAGAGTCCTCTCAGTGGGGATGCGCACCGTCGCCAGCTAGTCTTCTGGTTTTTGGCACACACATGTCTGCTGGCCAGCTGGTCTTCCCAGCCACCGGAGCACCAGAAAACAGCCAAAAAACCAGCCAAAAAACATGCCGTTTTCAGGCTTTTTTCAGGCCATTTTTGTGCCATTTTCAAGGCCATTTTGGGCCATTTTTCAAGCGGATTTTTGGGTGTTTTCAGGCCATCTTTAAAATGGGCCATTTTTCGGGTGTTTTCAGGCCATTTTCCAGGTTATTTATGGTCAAACACGGCCTGAAAAGCAGGCTGACAATGGCCAAAAACACCCCCCCAACAGCCCCAAATCAGGCCACGTTTGGGCCTTTTTTCAGGCCATTTTTGCACTGTTTCAGGCCGTTTTCTGGGCCATTTGGGGGCATTTTGGGGGCCATTTTTGGGGTGTTTTCAGACCATTTTTCAGGTTGTTTTTGGCTTGAAAAATGGCCTGAAAATGGACCAAAACAGCCTGTTTTGGGGCCATCTTCAGGCCATTTTCGAGCCAAAAACGGCCTGAAAACAGCTCCAAAACAGGCCAAAAAACAGGCATGAGTGCACCGGTCAGTTGGTCTTTGGTTTTCCGATGCTCCGGCACACACACATGGACACGCATGCATGCGCATTCCAGTTTGAGCAGTCGGTGCTAAAAAGGTTCGCCATCACTGCTCTAAGGGGACCAACCTGCAAGTAAATCTTTACAGATTTACAGATAATCAGAGTTGGAAGGGACCTTGTAGGTCATCTAGTCCAACCCCGTCTAAGCAGGAGACCCTACACCATTTCTGACAAATGGCAGTCCAATCTCTTCCTGAAGGTCTCAAGTGATGGCGCTCAAGTGAATCTTTGCAAGATTCATTAGCCTGTGAGAAATGTACCCGCTCGGGGACTCTTTAAAGGCTTTCCGGCTTTGCATTTCAAGTTTAATTTTAATTTTAAATTTAAATCTCTCCCTCTTGCATTTTTCCCCTTGCATGGGGCGGGGGGAAGGGGTGGAAGGGGTGAACTAACACCAAGCTTTTCAGATGAAGAGGAAATGGGAACTCTCCCTGCTGAGTTGGCGTCCCGTTTCTCGCATTATCCTGCCCAAATCAGCAAGGTTCAAAACAGGAAATGCAAAGCTTGACAGAAAAGCTGTGGGGAGTGGCAGACTGGGAAGTGAAAAAGCACCAGAGCAAAATCCTTCAGATTACAGCATAAAATAATAGAGTTGGAACAGACCATCTCCATCTTGGCAACTTTTAAGATGGGTGGACTTCAACTCCCAGAGTCCCCCTTGAGAAATGCAAGGCTGGCTAGGTAGAGAATTCTGGGAGTTGAAGTCCACCCGTTAGAAAGTCACCAAGATTGAACTATGCAAGGTCGACTGGGGAATTCCGGGAGTTGAAGTCCAACATCTTAACGTTTCCAAGGTTAAGAAACACAAGATTTGCTGGGGGATTCTGGGAGTTGGAAGTCCACCCATTGGAAAGTCATCACGATTGAGCTATGGAAGGTTGACTGGGGAATTCTGGGAGTTGAAGTCCACCCATCTTAAAGTTGGCAAGGTTAAGAAACACTTGGTGTGTTAGGGAATTCTGGGAGTTGAAGTCCACACATCTTAAAGTTGCCAAAATGGAGAAACTCTTGCTATAGGCCAGTGGTGGCTAACCTTTTCGGCACTGAGTGCCCAAAGTGTGCGTGTGCACAAACCCCCAAAATGTAATGTGCGTGTATCCCCCGCATGCGCCCCACCCCCCACGCATCACAGCAGAGGCCCGAAGAGCAGATGCCTGGCGGGAGGCATGCACGCATGCACGCATGCGCAACAATCCTGAGCTGGGGCGATGGCTCGCATGCCACCTGTGGCACACGTGCCATAGGTTCACAATCACAGCTATAAGGTTTCAATGGTCTCCTTTTCCAGGGGCAAAACCACAGGGTGGGGAAGGAAAAAGGGGAGGTTCGAGCAGGATTCGCCTTACGTCATCCCTGGCACAAGTGGAGATCTCGGTGGTAGATTAAAATCTCCTTTCGGAGACCAGAAAAACCAGGAGGGGAGAATTTTGTCCTGAATAGATCCTGCCGGTGGGTTTAAGCACCTCTAGGATCAAGGCTGATCTGGGAAATCCGAAAATAGACGGGCAAAACTGATCATTTGCAACGAAACCCTAGGAAGACCTGGGAATAGTTTTCCAGGAATCAGCCAGTTAGAATCTAGGAAGCTTCTCCAGATCCCAGCAAGACCGCAGTGGATTAGTTCTCCAAAAAACAAAACAAAACCAGGCTGATCTCCTAGAAGGAGATTGTCTTTCTCGGTATCCTTGGCAGTCATAAGGTTGGAGCCCAGCCCGGCTGGGCTCCGAATTTTGGATCCGACCCCGGAAGAGAAGGCGGGGGCTGCAAAAAAAAATCTTGCAAAATTTTCTAGCACAGCCTGTCCCGGAGAGCGATCCAGGCTGGGCGTCCCCTCCCAACCTCAAAATAGACCCAGCCTTCGGTTCAGCGCGGTCACCGCCCAAAATGCCAACTTTTCTAGGGCACGCCTCATTTGAGGTGCTCACACGGTTTATCCAGGCCAGCTTGTGGCGGCTACCAAGCAAGGGTTGGCACCGGCATAAACAACCTTGGAAGTGACCCGGGGTGGAGATACGGAGCAGAAACCGACCAGGAGGCAGGCCAGATAAAGAGATATTTAAAAAAAACACCTTCGGAAGATTTCCAGCAACACCGACCGGTTTCGGCCTGCCGGGTTGGAATCGCCCAATCTGGTCAACGTGTCCTGCTTGCCTCCTGCTCTGCTTCCATCCTCCCCAGCAGTCAAGGATTATGGGCCTTGAAGCCCATCAGACCCAGAAGGACACCAAATTGAGAAAAGCAGCCCGACCACACGGTGTATAACGCTGTTGGAAGGGACCTTGGAGGTCTTCTAGTCCACCCCCCTGCTCAGGCAGGAAACCCTAGGCCTGTGATGGCGAACCGGTGGCACGCGTGCCAGAGATTGGATGCAGAGCCCTCTCTGGAGGCACACACACTGTCGCCAGCTGATCTTCTGGTTTGTGGCGCACCAGCCAGCTGGTCTTCGCGGGCACCAGGGGGCTGAAAACAGGCAAAAAAACCAGGGTGTTTGCTGGGTCATTTTCAGGCTGTTTTGGCCCAAAAATGGCCTTGAAATGGCCTGAAAATGGTCCCAAAAACAGCCTGAGATGGTCCAAAAACAGCCTGAAACACCCCCAAAAGAGCCTGAAAACAGCCCCCCAAAATGGCCTGGAAATAGCCCAAAAAACAGTCCAAAAGGGCCCCAAAACAGCCTGAAAACAGCCCAAAAACAGCCTGAGATGGTCTAAAAAACAGCCTGAAACATCCCCCAAAACAGCCTGAAAACAGCCCCAAAATGGCCTGAAAACAGCCCCAAAACAGCCTGAAAATGGCCCAAAAAATGCCCTGAAACACCCCAGAAAACAGCCTGAAAATGGCCTGAAAAAAAGCCTGAAATGGCCCAAAAATCAGCCTGCAAACGGCCCCCAAAACAGCCTGAAAACGGTCCAGAAACGGCCCCCAAAATGCCCTCAAAACAGACATGCACGCACTGGCCAGCTGGTCTTCGGGTTTTCAGTGCTCTGGCACACGTACAGGCCTGCGCATATGCTCGTGCGTTCTGGTTTGGGCACTCGGTGCCGAAACCGTTCACCATCACTGCCCGAGACCATTCCAGACAAACCTCGTCTTGAAAACTTCCACTATTGGATCGTTCACAATTTCTAGCCTGGTGATTCTCACCCTGGATGAGTTCAAAAATGGGTGGACTTCAAATACCCAGAATTCCCCAGGCTGGGGGGAATTCTGGGAGTTGAAGTCCACCAGGCTGAGAATGGCTTGCATCTATCTTTTTTTCCCCAAACTCTGCCCAGCTGCCTTAAATTCCTGCTCCCGTTGATATTTTTCTTCCCCCTGTTTTATGTCTCTTCCTAATCTCCCCCCTCTTCTGGGCCACCTCTGATCTGTCCTATTTAAGCCGCTTATTGTGGTTTATTTTATTATTATTCTTTTTCTCCTTCCAACTCTGCAATCGGAGGATTTCTGCCCTCTCCTCTTGTTTTCCTAAGCTCGTCTCTCGTCTCTGACGTCCCCCCCCCCACTCTGCTGACTCAGCACGGAGTAACTGGCCTTGACCTGATTAATAAAGTTTTGCTGATTTGCAGCGGAGGCCTTGCCCAAGCATCCCCAGCCCAATCCAATCTCAGCCTCCCTCTCTTATCTGGCCTCCCCGCCTCTCCTGCCCCTGCTGAGAAGCTGGATATTGGAGGGGGAAAAAGGAGCAAAACCAGTTTGCGCCTGATGTTCCCAGCCTTACAATGTCCTAAAGTAGCCTCAGGCAGGATATTTTATCCAACTCCCCTTGGAAATACTTTTTCGATTCAGGGGCTGAGAAGCGATCCCGTCCCCACAAGCTCACCCACTGCAAAAGAGGACTTTTGTAGGATAGGATGGGATAATAAAGTATAGAGCAGAATAGGAACAGAATAGAATAGAAAATATGGGATGGGATGGGATAGAATAGAGTAGAGTAAGAATAGAATAGAATAAGAATAAAATAGAATAAAATAGAATGGAATGGAATGGAGTGAATAGAATAGAATAGAATAAGAATAAAATAGAATAAAATAGAATGGAATGGAGTGGAGTGGAGTGGAGTAGAGTAGAGTACATTAGAGTAGAATATAGAAATAGAATAAAAATAGAATAGACTAGAAAATAGAGTAGACTAGAAAATAGAGTAGACTAGAATAGAATAGAATAAGGAAAGAATAGAATAAGGAAAGAATAAGGAAAGAATAGAAAAGAATAGAATAGAATAGTACAGAACAGAACGGAAAAGAAAAGAAAATATGGAATGGAATGGAATAGAACTGAATTTAAAATATGGACTGGACTACACTAGACTATGGAATGGAACAGAACAGAACAGAATAGAAAAGATGGAATGGAATGGAATGGCACATACTTATGACGGTTACAATGTCCTGGGATCATGTGATCCCCTTTTGCGTCCTTCCCAGCTGGCTTCTGACCAGCAAAGTCAATGAAGAAAGCTGGATTCACTTAATGACCACACAATTCATTTAAAAATTGAAGTGACTCACTCAACAATGGAAATTCCGGTCTCAATTGTGGTCGTAAGTCAAGAACTACTCGTGTGGGGTTAACTTCAAATGCCAGAGATCTCCAGTATCAAATTGCAAAATAGGGTATTGCGGGTTGAATGTGATTTATTCAGCCTTATTGGGTAGTCCTTGACTTATGACAACCATTGGGAAGGGAACTTCCATTGCTTAGCAATGCTAAGTGGTTTTGCAACCTTCCAGCTGAAGTCATGGAATGACTAAGGGAGTCATTAAATGAACCACATGGTTAAGTGAATTGGGCTTTGCTTGCCGGAAGCTAGCTGGGACGGTCGCAAAGGGCGGTCACATGACCCCCCCAACAACACTGCGACAGTCATATAAACACAGATAGTCCTCGACTTACAACAGCTCATTTAGTGACCGTTTGAGGCTAGTAAAAACAAAGTGAACGTTTTTCACACTTACGACCGCTGCAGCATCCCATGATCAAAATTGAGACGCTTGGCCAATGACTCTTATTTATGATGGTCACGGTGTCTCCCAGGGTCACGGTGATTCCCCTCTTGTGACCTTCCGATGAGCAAAGTCAACAGAGAAGCCTGACTCGCTGAGCAACCATGTGTCTCACTTAATGACTGCAACAATGGACTTGACCGCTATGGCAAGAAAGGTTGTTAAAGCCAGGCAAAACTCAAATTAACCACAGTCTCGCTTAGCAACAGGAATGTTGGGCTCCGTTCTGGTCATAACTCGAGGACTACATGTAATTTGCAAATAGCCAAGCATCTAACTCTTGATCGTGTCCTTTTAAGGACACTGGAATGATCATTAGTGCGGCAATCGGTCATAAACGCAAGAATTGGTCATAAGTCTTTTTTTCAGCGCCGTCGTAACTTGAAACAAGTGGTCATATGTTGAGGATTACCTGTTTATCCTCTCGGCATTAGCAACCAGCACAGCTAAAAACCATCCATATATCTTTTTCTCTCTTTCAAACGAAATTATTCCATTTTCCATCTCTTTTTTGCGTTGGATGTCGGTTAGCCCTTTTAATCGCACAACACCCCTGCGAGGTAGACCGGGGGGGGTAAGAAAAGGGAACTGAACTCAAAGTCACTCAGCAGCTTGGAAGAGCCAACAAAAAAAAAAAGGCAAATCAGCAATTTGGACAAAGCTTCTGTACGAAGACAAAGCAACTTTCCCACAAGGTTTGTACAAGCAAATTCCTTCTAAAAGACAAAATAGCTGAGCAATGTTGTGATTAGAATTAATTGTGCTGGTGAATTAACCCTGTTTGAACAGCCCTGTTTTGATTGGAGTTTGTTAGAATTGAATTATTTTAAAGCTACAGAGGAGCCTAATTCAAATGCAAAACTTTGATTTTATTTTTAGGGAAAGACGAAAAGGAAAAATGAAAATCAATCAATCTGTCTGTCTCTCAGTCTGTCTCTCTGTCTCTGTCTGTCTACCTACCTACTTATCTATCTACTTACCTACCTACCTATCTAATCTATCTATCTATCAACTACCTACCTACCTACCTATCTATCTACTTATCTACCTACCTAATCTATCTATCATTTATCTACCTACCTACCTACTTATCTATCTATTTACCTACCTATCTAATCTATCATCTACCTACCTATCTACCTACCTACTTACCTACCTACCTAATCTATCTATCATTTATCTACCTACCTATCTACTTTCCTACTTACCTATCTAATCTATCTATCATCTACCTATCTATCTACTTACCTACCTACTTATCTATCTGTGGTACACATAGTCCACGACATACGACTACAATGGAGTCCAACATTTCCGCCGCTAAGCGAGACATTTGTTAAGTGAATTTGCCTCATTTACAGCCTTTCTTGCCACAGTTCTTAAGTGAACCAGAGGGCAGGACAAACACAACATGCATGGAAACTCACCAAAGAGAGAAGCAACCTGGAATTGTGGAAAAACTTCCTAACGGTGAGAACAATTAACCAGTGGAACAGCTTGTCATCAGAGGCTGGATGGTCACTTGTCTGAAATGGTATAGGATCCCCTGGGGGTTGGACTAGAAGACCCCTATACTAATGATGAATCATGGCAGTTAAATTAGGAGCAGGGTTATGAAGTGAATCTGGTTTCCCCCGCCCCCTTGAGATGGCTTGTCAGAAGGTCTCAAAAGGGGATCACGTGACTCCAGGACACTGCAACCGTCCGTAAATATGAATCCGTTGCCAAGCGTCCGAATTTTACTCATGTAGCCACGGGGATGCTGCAACAGTGGTTAAGTGTGAAAAACGGTCATACGTCACATTTTTTCAGTGCCATTGTAACTTTGGTTGCTAAAAGAACTTGCTGTAAGTCAAGGACTAACTATATTCATAAGCAATCCCTTTAAGGTGTCTTAAAGGGTATTGACGCTTCTGACAATATTGGCTTTATAGCACTCTTTAAACTACAGTTCTAATAATCTTGATTAGAATTCTTGATGCATATGGCAAATTAACTAGTATAGGTTTATTCACCCTGGAAAATGGTGTGCACCCTAGAGCTAAATTCACTGCCTCTGATCCAGCCAAACCCTGAAGGAGGAAGGGAGAGTGATTATTCACCAGACTGAGTGCGAGACGAGGGGATTAAATCCCCTTTACAGTTCGTTTCCCATGGAATTTTAATACAGGGAATTTAAAAAAAAAGTCCAATTAGCTGTAAACGGCATCGCAATCACAATCTGGTGTCTGAACTGCCATAGGAAGAATCACACAATACATTAACTTAAGAATATAGAGGCTGCAAAACTCCTGACAGCCAGTAGGGGGCAATAGAAAGTCCTAACTCTTGGCTGCCACCTAGTGGTCATTCAAAGTTTTGCAACCCAGATCTGGTTGGTGGTTCACCCCTTTAACCTGACCCATGTGGGTTTGGTTAGGTTACAATAACCAGATCTGGGCCACAAAGTTTCAACTGGTTCATATTTGTGCCTTGTGGAACCAAGGTTTGTTCAATGAATTAACCTTGGCTGGGCAAATCACCCAACATATAAAGAAGCATCCTTCATGAACTTTGCTTTTTGCTTTGTTCCAAGGCATGGTTGTCTGTTTTTCAAACACACGCATCTCTTGAAGCACTCTTACCACATTTAAAAGACACACAACTTTGGTGTAACACTATCACGGTCAGATTCGCTCGCCTACTTACAAAGGCAGACTCCTGCAAGGAGACGCAACCCAATTTCTGGAGGCAGGCAGGTGGGGAAGATGGGTTGGAGGACGTAGTTGGCAAAAGTTAGCGCGATCACCGCCTGATTCGTGGGGTAGATCACCAGCACCGCAATCCACAGTCTGAGGAACCTGGAGAGAAGCAGATGGGTTAGGAGGCACATCAAGGTTTCTTGGTCCTTACTCCCTTTTCGTTAGCAAGACCTATAGAGAAGAACAGCAAGAATTCTGACAACTGAACGAGATCCTTTCCAAACCAATATATCCCCCCCAGTATATTGAAGTGGCTGTTTCTTGATCTTCTTTCTAACTGTCACCCGGTAAATGGGGAAATAACAGAACAGAACAACAGAATTGCAAAGGACCTTGGAGGTCCTCTAGTCCATCAAGTGGTTGTCTAATCTTTTCTTAAAAACCTCCAGTGTTGAAGCAACCACAACTTCTGGAGGCAAGCTGTTTCATTGTTATTTGTTCTCACTGTCACAAACTTTTTCCTTAATGCTAAGTTGTTTCTCTCCTTGATTAGTTTTCTTCATCCGATGCTTCTTGTCCTGCTTTCAGGAGCTTTGGAGAATAGCTTGACTCCCTCTTCTTTGTTGCCGCCCCTTAAATATTGGAAGACTGCTATCATATCACCTTGAGTCCTTCTTTTCCTTAAACTAGACTTACCTAATTCCTGTAACCATTGTTGTTCTTGTTTGTCATTTAATGACTCTTGCGGGGTGGAGTCAGGGCAACTGAATGGAGCTGAGTGTTTACTGGCCAGATGCCCTTCCTGTCGCCAATGCAGAGTTTTGTTCAGCAGATATATTCTCATTGCTTCCAGAGAGAGAAATATTGGAAGAATGCTATCATGTCACCCTGAGTCCTTCTTTTCCCTAAACTGGATACACCCAATTCCTGCAACCGCTCTTCGTATCTTTTATCCACCAGTTGTCCTCTAACTGTCCGTGTTGCTCTTCTCTGCATTCTTTCCAGAGTCTCAACATCTGTTTTATTTTGTGGCGACCAAAACTGGATGATATATTCCAAGTGTGGCTTTACCAAGGCATTATAAAGCAGTATTAACACTTCACATGATCTTGAATCGATCGCTCTGTTAATGCCGCCTAGGATAGTGTTGGCTCTTTCGCTTCAGCTGATACTTACACAATGAACTCCTGAATCCTTAAATCAGGGGTGGGATTCTACAGGTTCAGACCGGTTCAAGTGAACCGGATGTTAAATTTACACCTAATTCACCGAACTGGTATTGGAACCTACTGGCTGGCCCCACCCACCCCTCCCAGGATTCTCCACACAGCCCATTTTCGGGGCAGGGTCTGCGTGGAGGCTCTGAGGGGGGGGGAAATGGCCCTCCCGGAAGTACCAGAAATCTGGAATCAGGCCTGTTTCCAGCTTCCAGAGGGCCTCCAGAGCTCAGGGGAGTCTATTTTTGCCCTCCCAGAGGCCTGAGGGAAGCCTCTGGACCCTTGGGAAGGTGAAAAACGGCCCTCCCGGAAGTTCCAGAAGGCCACGCCCACCATGGCCACGCACCCCCAGCAACTGGGCAATGAACCGGTTGCTGGGATTTTTTAATCCCACCATGCCTTAAATCCTGAATTTCTGGATGCCCACCATTGCAAGAGGGCTACCCTGCTAAGTCTATCCATTTCTTCTCTTCACCCAACCTACTTCGCTAACCCTCAAGCCCTGGCGGACAAACCAAATTCCTTATTCCCTCTTACCCAGCCAGTCCTCCGAAGATGTCCTTGACGTAGGAGTAGTCTCCTCCGGATTTGGGGATGGTGACCCCCAGTTCTGCATAGCACAAGGCACCCACGGCGGTGATGAGGCCTGTGACGATCCACACGATTAAGGCCAGCCCTACGGAGCCCGCGTTTTCCAACACACCCTTTGGCGATACAAAAATTCCAGATCCAATGATGTTACCTACAGAGGGACAAGAGGAGATCACAATGGAGGACAACAACAACAAGCAACAAACTTTGGTGTACCACCTCCAAGTTTGCAAAGATTTGTTGCTTCATGTGCCTTGCCTAGGAAGTTGTGGGTGCTCCAACAACTGGAGGTTTTTAAGAGGAGATTAGACAACTATTTGTCTGGAATGGAAGAGAGTTTCCTGCCTGAGCTGAGGGCTGGACTAGCAGACCTCCAAGGTCCCTTCCAACTCTATTATTCTGTTATTCCAGCTCTGGAGCAGGATTGGTCTCAATTACGTTTCTCAGCCTGTTACTTTAAGATGTTTGGACTTTGACTCCCAGAATTCCCCAGCCAGAAAGTCACCAAGATTGAGATACACAAGGCTGACTGGGGAATTCTGGGAGTTGAAGTCCACACAGCTTGAAGTAGCCAAATTTGAGGAATAGTGCTTTAGATTATCTATATGGGATACCTGCAATCCTTTCGTTCTGAAGTCAGTGACCTCCAAAGAAAGTTACTAGTTCCTGTTAGTACAGAAAAACTTCCCCAGAGACGACATTTAAGGTCATATAAGCTTTTATCCTGATCAAATTGTGGGCCTGCCTTCTGTTAAAATCCAGAAATATTCATGCTTGCATTACGACACTTCTTAAAAAGATACTGCCAACTTGGTTATGTAATCTTAAAACACACCGGGTAAATTTTTTATGCCTTGCCTGATTGTGTCCCAAATATGATAATCGTCCACAAACCTACGCACAATTGTACAGATGATAGGTTATATCCTGTAAAGAGTAGAAATAAGATGTTGCTTCCAGAACAATTTTGCATGGATACATTGATGTAAAGATATCGTTTAACCTTTGCAATGCTTTTTAAAGTTGACTAACGAATCACCTTGAAAACAACAGGATTTACTGGCTAAGTAAACTTGCTGAAGTTTTTCTTGCAGTGTAAAAAATAATAAAGCTTGTTCTATCAGCTGGGGGATTTAAAAAAAAAAACCAGGCTCACCAAAGTGACTGACTTAAAATCCCACTCTCTTATTCTTAAGCAAAGCAGGTTTTTTTTTCCTGAGGCTGTTCCAAGGCTGTCTGGAATCTGATGAGTGCCAGACGTCCCACTTCGTTGGAAATCGAACCAGGTTAATTTTAACCCCGAACAAGGAAGAACTCAGCAAACAAGAAAAGGGAAATCATTGCCGGTTTTCCCAGTGCAATTCCCCATATGTGCCCAGCCTTTGGCATCTTATCAATCCTTGCATCTGGAAAGATTAAGGCTGCAAGTTCAGCAAAGGGTGTGATTTGGTTTTCAAGTGAGGTACACCTGCTTTGATATACAGAAACAGCCCTACATTTATTTATATATATATATATATATATATATATATATATATATATATATATATATATATATATAAAAATATAAAATAAATATATATATATATAAAAACAAAACTATGGGCCTTGTCACGTAAAAGCACCGTTTCAATGCTCGTTTACAAAATCAATACACCAAGGGATCTCTCTCCAGGCAACTCACGGCTGTGAAGGAAAAGAATATTTTAAAGCCAGGATTTTCTGCAAAACTCTCGGGTTCCAGGAGATTTGAAGATTAAGCAAAAAGTGTTTACAGAAAGCCGCCAGTTATCTGTCACTTTGTTCCTTGATCAAGGGCTTCTGGGAAAAATTAAAATGCTCCTGACACACGCCACATTTTAAGCAGTAAAACATTTCACTGGCAAAAGGGAGGCTGTGAGGTGTTTTCCCCCGCTCTTTCTCCGTCTTCTGAACTCCTTTTTTCTGCTGGCTGTCGTCCAAGAATATAACACAGAATGATGGGATTGGAAGAGACCTTGGAGGTCATCTAGGCCAACCTCTTGTCCGGGGCAGGAGATCCTCACCCATTCCAATAGGGGAGATGTGATAGCAGTCTTCCAATATTTGAGGGGCTGCCCCAAAGAAGAGGGAGTCAAGCTATTCTCCAAAGCACCAGAAGGCAGGACAAGAAGCAATGGGTAGAAACTAATTGAGGAAGGAAGCAACCTAGAACCAAGGAGAAATTTCCTAATAGTGAGAACAATCAATCAGTGGAACTGCTTGCCACCAGAAGTGGGTGCTCCAACACTGGAAGTTTTTAAGAAGCGATCGGACAACTTTTTGTCTGAAATGGTATAGAGTTTCCTGCCTGAGCAGGGGGTTAGACTAGAAGACCTCAAAGGTCCCTTTGAACTCTGTCGTTCTGTCACTGTTATTAATCAGTGGAAAAACTTTCCTCCAGAAGTTGTGGGTGCTCCAACAACTGGAGTCTTTTAAGAAGAGATCAGAGAGCCATTTGTCTGAAATGGTATATAGCAAGGGTCTCCAAACCTGGCAACTTTAAGATTTCTGGGAGTTGAAGTCCACAAGTCTTAAAGTTGCCAAGTTCAGGGACCCCTGATATATAGAGTCCCCTGCTTGAGCAGGGGGTTAAACTAGAAGACCTCCAGGGTCCCTTCCAACTCCCTGATTCTGTTCAATGGCTGGGGAGGAGATTTAGAACAAGGGAACTTGAGGTCGCTTTTGGATCGGCCCAATTTCTGGACAGATCCTACTTTTGAGAAGCAATTGTTTTTCTGGGCCACTGATATCTCTGGGACGCTGGCAGAAATTCGTGTGTGTGGGGGGGGAGGGCAGGGAAAGGGTTGGCGAAGCTGGAGTGGCTGGGGAGGGGGGAACCAGGGTGCTTCAATGATCACTCCCCCATACTTCCGAACGCCACTTCTGCCTCTGTCGGTGTTTGTTTAGTGGTCTCCTGGCACCTGCTGAAACGAAGCCATCTGGAAAGAGACGGAGCTGGAACAAACACGCTTGAACAGCTGGCTTCATCGCGGCGGAAAGCAAACTCCGGGACGGGTGGGCGGGCAGGGGAATCTGTTCCTCGGGGCCTCGGCTGGCCAGAGCTTCCCCCTTTCAGATCCCCGAGATTTGCAGGATAATTTTTTTCCTGGCTCCCCCCCCTCCCCCCCCCCGCCGGTTGTATTAAATTTGCACCTTGTCTTTGGGAGGCCGGGGGAGAGGAATTGCACCATGTTGTGGTCTGTTTTCCAGCAGGGAAAGGGAGCTGGCCGCGTTTGGCAACGGGGCAGCGGCGTTTTCGGAGAAATTTCGTCAAGCTGGGATATGCGATCTCCTCCTATGGCTTGCAGCTGTTTGGCTTGTTTGTCGCTTGAGGGGGATCTTTCCCGGGGGGCTTGGGGCTGTGGTCCTGGCCAAGCGGCCCTCGGGGCCCATGATAAACACCGATCCCGTCTAGGGTATGTCTCCCGCGAAGCCCCAGTTTGGTGGATCTCAAACTAAGGTGCCCGGGGGAAGATGGTTGGGCAGTAGGCCAGGAATCCAGGTCTCTCTCCCCCCCTCCTTCCCTCTCTCTCTCCTCCTCTCTCTCTCCCTCTTTCTCTCTGTGTCTCCCTTTCTCCCCCCTCTTTCCCTCCCTCCCTCTTTCCCTCCCCCTCTCCCCTCCCCCTCTCACTCCCTCTGTCATTCCCTCTCTTTCCCTCTTTCTCTCTCCCCCTCCCTCTCCCCCTCCCTTCCTCCTCCCTCCCTTCTCTCCTTCTCCTCCACTCCCTCTCTCCTCCTCCCCTCCCCCTCCCCCTCTCTTCCTCTCCTCCTTCCTCTTCCTCTCTCCCTCTCTCCCTCCCTCCTCCTCTCTCCCCTCCTTCCTTCCTCCTCCTCCCTTCTCCTTCCCTCTCCCTCCTCCTCCTCCCCCTCCTCTCCTTCCCTCTTCCTCTCTCCCCCTCCTCCTCCCTTCCTCTCTCCCCCTCCCCCTCTCCTTCCCTCTTCCTCCCCCTCCCTCCCTCCCTCCCTCCCTCTCCAAGGTAGAAGAAAGCCAGTAGACTACCAGGTAGGGGGAGGTGAGTTTGGAAGGAAAAAGCTGGCTTTGGATGGATCAATGCTGGGAATGAGAAGATATTAATAGAAGGAAGAGGGAGAGAATCGCAGAGGCCAAAACTGAGAAGAAAGCCAGAAAAATTATTTAAACAAAATAAAGCAGAATTGGAGATTTCACCCAAATCAAAAAACCTAAGAACATAAGGAAGAAAAATTGTTCATGTTTGATCCTAGATGATCCCCGTGACACCTTGCAAGGGCTAAGATCAGGAAATAAAGCGGTCCAATTCAGAGCCAGCAAGTGGGGGTGGGGGGTGGGCAGAAGACCCCCCTCCTCCCAAGACACCCCCCACTCACCCACAATAATGCCACAGGCGCTCATCAAGCCAATTTCCTTCTTGAGCGCCACTCCGCCGCCTCCTTCCTTGGGCGCCTTCTCGGGGCCACCTCGGCGACGGGCACCATCCTCCATCCTGCCTTAAGCCAGGTGGCCTAGTTGGAGATCCGCAGGAATTCCTGGATTCCGCAGGAGGGCTTTCCTAGGATCAGGGCCGGAGGGGTCCCGGATCGATCCCGAGTTCAAAGCTCAGAGGTCAGTCTAGGCAAGCTCTGAGGGGCTCAAACCCAGACAATTGCCCCCTTACTCCAGTTGGAAGCCTTGTCTAAAAGAGGGGTTGTTGTTTTTTGGGGGGGCAGGCTGCTAGCAATTTCAGCATGCAAAACTGGGTCGGTGGGTTTTTGTTTTTTCTTCCAGAATCCAAGCCAAGGGTCTCGTCTGGGGCTCAGGTCAGTTCCCAAGCCAAAGTTACTTAAAAATAATATTAATAATAATAATTATCTGCTCCGGCACTGTCTGGAGAGCCCGTTTGCCTCGATAGCAAGCTAGCAGCTCAGGCTTCTCCGACTCCAAGCCGTTCTCACGTGCGAGACGCCCCGGTTGCACCCCGTTTAGTTGGCTCAAGTTTTCCCGCGGAGCCTCCCGGTTTATTCCGCGATCTCCGGAGCGGGTTTTTTGCAAGGAAGAGCTCCGCCAAGGCTGGCTCTGGGTGCAAATCCAAAGGATCAGGCTCGGTTAAGGAGCTGCGAGGCTTCTGGCAAGGATTTTGGTGGTGGTGGGTCTCTCCTGCTGGGCGGGCCGGCTAAGCTCGGGCTCTCTCCTGGCTCGGCGGCGCCGGACTCACTCTGCCCTTCGCGCCTGGCTTGCGATGTTTTTCCTCTCGGGCGGCGCTCCGTTGCCAGAACCGGCTGCCGCTGGCCAGGGCGGTGACCAAGCCTCGCTCCTCCCTCTCGCCTTACCTCCGGCACCGGCTTTCAGTTCGGATTAGCCTCCCTTCGCCCTCCCCCGCCACGCGGGAGGGCTGGCAGGAGGGGACCCGGGTGAGGGGTGGGGATGAAAACGCGCGTGGGTGGGGGTGGGGTCCCCTGAAAACACGCGTGAGGGCGGGGCTGTCCGCCTCCTGCCACGATCCGCATCGCTGCATTGGGCTGATCGGAGTCAAATGCAACCCTCTCTGCTGCAAATCCCGGCACGCGCTGACACTCGTGGCGGGGAGTTCCTCGGGTTAACCTGCCCCAGGATAAGAATCCGGCGTGTTCTCGCGTGGGTCGGTCCCAGCATAAGAAGACACCCCCACACACACACTCTTCACAATGCTGTACCACGATCCGAATCGCGGCATAGGGCTGCTCCGATCCTGCCGCGATGGTTCTTGTGGCGGGGAGTTCCTCGAGTTAACCGACGCGTTTTTGTTTTTTGTTTCCTTTGCCCAGGACAAGAACAGAGTATTCCCCCTGTTCGCATCCTTATGATAGTAATAGAATGGAATAACCTTATGATCGCGTATAATCCATACTTTGGGTTAGAGAAAAGGGGCAAAAAGAATGGGATTATTTTGAAATTTTCCCTCTTAGGACGAGTCCAGCCTTCGTTTCACCCACCCCCGCCGTGCCCCAGTTTCTCTCTCTCTCTCTCTCTCTCTCCTCCAGCGAGAACCCAAAAATAGCCCCGGAGATATTGTTGACATTTTGCACGGCTCGCGTCCAAACCAGATTTCTTTACTTCCTTCTCTTCCTTCCTTCTTTCCTTCTTCTTTTTCTTTCCTTCTTTCTTCCTTTTTTCCTTCAAAACCTCTCCTCTAAACGGCTGGGTTGTTTGTTTTTCCTTCAGAGATTGGGGGTCACCCCCACTTTCCCGACCCCTTCCCAACTCCTCCGTCCCAATCCTCTCACCCCCCATCCCCCAATTCTGTCCTGCGGGTCTCTGGCACAAGGGGATGGGAGGACCCTGAAAACACGCGTGGGGGGATCTACAGAAAGCACGCGTGAGGGAAAGCCCCTGAAAACACGCGTGGGGTGGGAGTACCCTGGCCACACGCGTGGGGGTAGGCGTCCGCCTCCTGCCATGATCTGCATCTTTGCATTGGGCTCATCATAGCCAAAATCGCCCCTCTCTGCTCCGATCCTGCCGCGCTGGCTCTGGTGGCGGGGAGTTCCTCGGGTTAACCTGCCCGGGATAAGAATCCGGCGTATTCTCGCGTGGTTCGGTCCCAGCATGAGAAGACCACCCCCACCAGTCACCCCCACTCCCCATAATTCTGTCCCGCGGGTCTCTGGCACAACTGGGGGGCCGGTATGGGGGGGGTGCATGAATCCAGCCTCCAGCTGCTGATTTGATTTCATTATTTTAACGTTTTCAGCCCTGGCTTAGGGCAGGGATCCTTTCTTTCTTTCTTTCTTTCTTTCTTTCTTTCTTTCTTTCTTTCTTTCTTTCTTTCTTTCTCTTTCCCTTCTCTCTCTCGCCTCCCTCCCTCTTCCTTCCTTCTTTCTTTCTCTCTCCCTTCCCCTCTCTCTTCCTTCCTTCTTTCTTTCTTTCCTTCCTTTCTCTATCTATCTCCCCTCCCTCTCTATTCTTTCTTTCTTTCCTTCCTTTCTCTATCTCCCCTCCCTCTCTCTTCTTTCTTTCTTTCTTTTCCTTCTTTCCTTCTTTCCTTCCTTCCCCCGCACCCGACTGCACCCCCCTCTCCCTCCCTCTCTACCTTGTCCCCAAATCGCCTGGTTTGGCACGTCCCTTTTGCTGATCCGATGGGGGTGAAGTCCAACTTTCGGGATCAACGGGGGCTCTCCCCTTATCGTCTGATCAGCCGAAGTAGGCAGGAACAAAGGTCAGGGGTGTGGCTCGGTGTATAAGAGATAAAGCTGTCGCGAACCAGACCCGGGAAGGAGCCGGCGCTTGCTCCTGCAGGGGGAGGCTCTATCTTCTAAGGAACAGAGGGAAAGGGAGAGTTGGGGGAAGGGCCCCAAGGAGAACTGGGGAGAAAAAAGCAAACCAGGATTAACAGGGACGCCTCTTTCTTCTCCCGCCCGTAAATTTTGCACACACCCCCTGCAAAAATTATAAATCATCATTTTGTCCCTTACCTGCAAACGTTTTAAATAATCATTTTTCTCCCTTGGAGACGCAATCCTGCTTTGGCTGGGCATGAGGGCTGCCCTGCCCCCTGCTGGTAGCAAGGTAAAATTGCCAGCTGGACCTATATACAGGTAGCCCTCGATTTACGACCACAGCTGAAACCAAAATGTATGTCCATAAAGTGAAACGTTTGTTAATGGAACTTTGCCTTGTTTTTGACCACCTTTCTTGCCACAGTCGTTAAGTGAATCACTGCGGATGTTAAGTCAGAAATCCTTAGTGAAGTGTGCAAAGCAGGGTCTGCATTTCCTGCGTCAGATGAGGAGAGCACCATCTTTCTCCTTCTGTCCTGGCTGCTTTTTACAGAGGCACGATTGATTGTTTGGTTTGGTGGCCACAGGGTCTCAAATAGAAAGCCCCTACAGAGAGTGGTGTGGACAGTGGAGATTATAGGAACCTCACTTCCCATTATTCAGGATGCTGCTTATAAATGCTATGTGCTTAGAGCTCAAAGTATTGTTAGAGACCCCACACACCCACTTCATGGTCTGTTTCTGTAGCTCCACTCTGGGAGGGGGTTTCGGGGAGAAGTATCTATAGCAAGACTACCAAATTTTTTAGCAGTTTTGTTCCTTAGGCCATCCGTCTTCTAAATTCACAGGATTCTCTCCCCTCCCCCCTGCCATGTACGTGTATACATTTGAGCTAGATTGAGATGTTTCTCTGCGTCATATGGAATAGAATATAATAGAATTCTTTATTGGCCAACTGTGATTGGACAAAAAAGGAATTTGTCTTGGTGCAAATGCTCTCAGTGTACATAAAAAGAAAAAATACATTCGTCAAGAGTCAAGAATCATCAGGTACAACACTTAATGATAGTCATAAGGTACAATAAGCAATCAAATCATACTAGGAAACAGTCAATATAAATCGTAAGGATACAAGCAACAAAGTTACAGTCATATAGTCACAAGTGGGAGGGGATGGGTGATAAGGAGTGATGAGAAGATTAACACAATAGTAGTGCAGACTTTGTAATAGTTTAACAGTGTTGAGGGAATTATTTGTTTAGCAGAGGGATGGCGTTCAGGAAAAAACTCTCCTTGTGTCTAGTTGTTCTGGTGTGCAGTGCTCTATAGCGTCATTGTGAGGGAAGGAGTTGAAACAGTTTATGTCCGGGATGTGAGGGGTCTGTAAATATTTTCACAGCCCTCTTTTTGACTCGTGCAATATACAGGTCTTCCATGGAAGGCAGGTTGGTAGCCATTGTTTTTTCTGCAGCCCAAATTATCCTCTGAAGTCTGTCTGTCCTGTTGGGTTGCAGAACTAAACCCAGACAGTTACAGAGGTGCAGATGACAGACTCAATAATTCCTCTGTAAAACTGTATCAACAGCTCTTTGGACAGTTTGAGATTTCTGAGTTGGCGCAGAAAGAACATTCTTTGTTGTGCTGTTTTGATGACGTTTTTGATGTTAGGTGTCCATTTTAGGTCATGTGATATAGTAGAACCTAGAAATTTAAAGGTCTCTATTGTTGATACTGTGTTGTCTAGTATTGTAAGAGGTGGTAGTATGTGAGGGTTTCTTCTAAAGTCTACCACCATATATGTATGTGTATATGTGGGTATTATGCATAATGGTTATCTTTTGAGAGTTCAATGCAGCAAAATTTCATTTTAATGTATGCTGATTAGTGTACATTTAAAGTGACAATAACGTTTTTATTCTATTGTTAGGTTCTATTCCATTCCAATCTATTCCATTCTATTATTTCCTGATTTTCTTCTCTTCTCTTCCATACCCTATTATTCAATTCTTATTCTATTCTACTCCTATTCTATTCTATTCTATTCTATTCTATTCTATTCCATTCCATTCTATTTTTATTCAATTCCTATTCGAATCCACTCTTATTCTATTCTCATTCTATTCTATTATTCTATTCTATTATTCTTATTCTATTCTTATTCTATTCTATTATTCTATCCTATCCTATCCTATATCCAATAGCTAAATTGGTTTTACATTCTGTAAGACGCCTTGAGTTGCCAAGGGCAAATAGGTGGCAATATAAATTCAATAAATAAATAAATGGCCATCTGTAAGTTAAGCAAACTTGGTGTATGAAGTGACAGTGGGACAAGTTTTCTATTTAGGTAGTCTTTGACTTACAACCATTCATTTAGTGACTGTTCGAAGTTACAATCGCAGAGAAAAAAGTGGCTTATGACCGGTTTTCACACTTATGACCATGGCAGCATCCCTACAGTCACATGATCAAAATTCAGACGCTTGGCAAGTGGCCTGTATTTATAATGGTTGCAGTGCCCTGGGGTTCTGTGATCCCCTTTTGTAACCTGCCCAGTTTCTGACAAGCAAAGTCAACGGGGAAGCCAGATTCGCTTAAGGACCCCATGATTCACTTAAGAACGGCCGTGATTTGCTTAACCAAGCAAGTGGCAACCAAGGTTGTAAAATGGGGCAAAACTCACTTAACAACTGCCTTGCCTAGCAACAGAAATTTTCAGGCTCCATTGTGGTCGTAAGTCGAGGACTAACTACAGGAAAAGCGCAACCTCTGGATTCAGGTCTGGTGCTCAAGGCAATGCTTGGTTTTGAAGCTCCGGCTGGCTGGGGCTGATGGGCATCGGAGTACGACACATCTGGAGAACCCAAATGAGTGGCAGTTGGCCGGAGGCAAATTTCTCTTGCGCCAGGCTCAGTAGGCAGGTTTAGATATATAGATAGATTTTTTTTCATGGAAATCTGTAAATCTTTGCAAGCTTAAATTCTGCCCATCCGGTTTTCATCTTTGCCGGTTGTCATGTGAATTCCTAGGCTCCATCCAAGCTTCCCACGCATGTACTTTACTGTCTTTAAGCCATCTTCAGTGCTTTTCCACCCACTCACCCATAGTAATAATTCCCTTGACATCTTTTTAACAAATACACACACACACACACACACCTTATACCAGGTCTGAACTGCAAAACTTCCGGGATCCCCCAGGTGGCAGCAAAGGGCCATGCTGCCATCTACTGGCCATGCTGCCATCTACTGGCAATCTGGATTTCTGCAACCTGGATTGGGTCGTACTGCAATTTGCTTCCACCCAAATCACTCCTCCGTTCGATCGCCAACCAGTGAATCTGGTAGGATCACAGTTCCCAGCCATCTCCTTAGGATTTTTTTCTTGGAATTCTGGGAGTTTTTGCTCTAACATTGTGGAAGGCACCCAGTTGGAGATAGAGCAACATGGGCTTTCAAAGGAAAGCTGTTGGAAGCCTTGGCGATCTGGATACAAAAATCTGGCAGACCTGTGAGACTACAATTTCCAGCACCCTCTTGGGAATTCTGGGAATTGTGGCTCGAAAGTCTGGAGGGCACCTAGTTGGAGATGGAGTTGAGCAGGAATACAGGGGAAACCTAGATCCAGGCTACAACAACCTAGTTCCCTCTATATGTGCAAGACTACAACTCCCAGCATCCCCTTAGCATTCTTCTCAGAACTGCAGGAGTTTGTTGCTTCCCAGTCAGGAGGGCGCCCAGTTGAAGATGGACTAGGGCAGAAATTGTGAGAAAACTTCTGGAGTTCTTGCAAAAACCTGTCAGCACACAAAACTACAACTCCCAGACATCCTTGGGATTCCCTTGGAATTCTGGAAGCTGCCGCTCTACACTTGCGGAAGACTCCCGAAAGGTAGCCTTTGCTAGCTTTCGCCCATTCTTCTAAGCCCCGCCCCCCATGCTCTCGCGACCAATCCTTTCATTTCCCGCCACTTTCTCAAGAGGGGAAGGCGGGAAAGTGTCGCGCATGCGCGCGCCGGCGACTCATCTGAGGGAGCTGTTTCTCCGCAGTTTAGTTACGTTACAACCCCCCCCCCCAAATACCGATCGACGCGGCATTTTAGCAACGCAAAGAGGCGGCCTGCTTGGTCTCTCACCCTCGTGTTCCTACCCCGCCACCTCAGAATGAGTTGGAGTTAGTTCCCATCATCCTGAGGGCCACGCTGAGGAGGATGGTGTCTGTAGTCCAGCAATGAAGGGAAAAAGGGTCTATTGATTTGGGAGGGGGAGATTTCCCCTCAAAATTAACCGCCTGCCTTCCCTGTCACTTGACTTCGATGGCGGCTGAGGTGAACGAACCGCATTTATAGGCTGGCCTAGGCAGGGAATTCCCAAAGGGATGAAAAAAAGCCATTAAACTTGGTTATATAATCTTGTTAGAATCATGGTTTCCATCTGATGGGAGTGACTCACTGAACTGAGGGGGATTTGAGGCTGAATAACTAGGAGCCTTTTTATTTTCTAAGATTTCCTCAGTGTTTCATTAATTCCCTTTCCCTTTTTTCCTCCTTTAATCTCTTCCCTTCCTCTCTTCTATTTTCCTTTTGTTTTATGCCCATTTTCCTTTTTTCTCTTCCCTCTTATTTATATAGTATATACATATATACTGTCAAATCAATACAGATACATAAAATAAGCAATTAAATATCCATAATGGTTAAGTCATCCATAAAAAAATGTAAATAATTCTAAAGCAACACAGCTGCTTTTCAAGTGACAGCCATGGAAGGAGAAATTATAATAAAAGTGATTTAAAAAAAACAATTGCACCAAAACCAAACGATATAATAATTAAATTGACATTGTTCAAAGAAAAATAATTTAAAGATGGCAGTAACTATTCAGAAACTTGTTTGAACAAGTTTCCTCTTCATTAGTATCTTGGATCTATAAGAAATTCTTTCAGTGTCCAACGTGATCTTAAATAGATGTTATTCCTCTTGTTCAGAGATTCCCCCCATTCAAAGCACAAATCCAGTGTAGTCTTAAGAGAAACCCCTATAAATCCTCATTATTTTCATGCTGCTTCTGCCCTCAATTCAGATTTGAAATGTGAAAGTCATCCTGGAGTCACAAGATGGTTAAAACCCACATAAATCCTTGACCTACTGCGTTAATCCATGATTAAATCACATAGAAATTGATTAGATTATAATTTATCATACTTTTAACAATAGTGGGAATGTCATGATAATGAAAAAAGATTTGAGCTGCAGTTTCATGATTTTTACGTTAAAGAACTTCCTGCCTTAATCTTGCATCAGTGTCCTTACATTGAGCAGCCCAAACTCAGATTCACCATGCCCTGGGTACAAATAGCTAGCTCTCCAGTTGAGACCCCATAAGCCCCCTAATTAATTCCTAAAAGTCTTTAAAAGTATTGCTTCACTGCAGTTGGCAACCAAATTTAAAGACTACAGTTTTTTTCCCAGCCTGATTTCCAGATAAACTGGATTTCAGTTCTCCTAATCCCTAACCACCATAGCCAAAGGATTAGATTCAGAGATTATATACTAGCAAGCAAAAAAAAAAGTACCTGGTTTGGCAAAAAATAGAATGTCTGCTTTATACAGTAATGTCGAAAGAGTGAAGATCACTGATGGTCATCAACCTCTAGTCAGAACTGGCAGTAAAAGGAAGACAATAAAATAAAATAAAATAAAATAAAATAAAATAAAATAAAATAAAATGGGAGAAACCCAGAGTGACTAGAAGAAGCAGGGTTGAAGAATAAAACAGGATTTCACGATAAAAGTGATGCATCTGCTGCCTGGGACATGTTGGTGTTATGAAACCATTATTATGATGCCATAGCTTTGATATATGGCAATTCATCTTAATATCTGTACCTCCATTCTCTTCCCTCCTTGATATGGGTCCAAGCCAAGAAATGGAGCAAGACGCGCCTCCCTTCATACTTAGATTTTTTTTTTCTCATTTTCTTTCTCCTTTTCACGTTTCTGAAGTCCACAATATTTTGATGGAATAATATTTTATTTGTTATTTGTTGAACTCAGTGAATATTCATTAATAGTGATTATGCAGTGGGAAAGTATCAGTCAATCAGAATAGAGCTGGAATGCACCTTTGAGGTCATTTAGTCCAAGCAGGAGAACCTGTTCTATACCATTTCAGACAAGTGACTGTCCAATTCCTTCTTTAAAACCTCCAGTGATGAAGCACCCACAACTTCTGACAACAAGCTGTTCTACTGGTTAATTGTTCTCACTGTTAGGAAATTTCTCCTTAATTCCAGATTGCTTCTCTCCTTGATTAGTTTCCATCCATCCACTGGATCTATTGGCCTAATATAGTTGCAATCATCCTTTTTCAGTCCATATAAGACCAGTCTGTACAGTAATACTCAGATAAAGATGGTGATGATACATTACTTTCTGCCTCCCTTAAAGAAAGGATTATTTTTTAAAGAAAGGATTATGTGGGTAAAGAAAGGGTAAAGAAACTAACATAGTCAACATTTAACCAATTTAGTAACACTAACACAATCTTTGATATAAGTTGCTTATATTTTCTCTGCCAGTCCCCTGGTATATAATGGAGGAATGTTTCACCTTTGTTTCCAATCCAATATATCCATCCAGCCTTGTCTAAATGCCTGGTTCCCACCCACCCCTTTCTCTTCCTCTCTATTTTTATAATTCATTTGCTTATTTTAATGTATATCACCTCTCTACTTTTCCATCCATCCAATTCTTTTTATAACATCTTTTAAAAATTTTAAATACAGAATATAAACTGACAACCAATATTTAGAAGAAAAAGAAGAGCAAAGACCAAAAGGCAGAAATAAAAAAGTCAGTTTCCATTTTCTTTTACTGCAGTTAAAAATATAAAATAACCTCTTATTCTGTTACAGCATTATTGATATTTTTAACAATATTGTATTTTTATTCTAATCCTCAAAACCATATATCATGACTTAATTTTTTCTGTTTCCCGCAAAAATTCAAATTCAATTACAATTCTTTCTAGAAAACCATCTGACACATCCTTATTCTCAATAGAAGCTGAGAAAAATCTACCTTGCCTTTCTGCCTTGCAGCATGGATTGGTTTCATTGCAATCAGTGCTTCAGCCAAGAGAAATCAGACTTTTTGGTTACTAGCTGTAGACACATATTTTGCAAAGAATGTGCTGGTACAGGTACGTATGAAGTGGATTTTTCTACTTTACAGGCTTTTTTTGTGTGTGTGCCACCCAGCACAAAAGGAGTAAAAGTCAAAGAAATAAAAATGACGTCTCCTTCAAATGTGCCTGACTTCTGATGACCTATTAGACACTTGTGTGTCATTTCCTTGGTAACAGTACAGATGTTTTTGCCACATTCTAGATAGATCTACAACTCTGAGATTTCTGATGGCTTCCTATCAAAGTGCCATCCAGCCCCAAATCTCCTTCACATATAGAGATCAGCCAAAATCCTTTTAAAGAGAATATAAACAAAAATTGGCTTGCTAATTTTAGAAAAATCATTCATTTTGCAATTTCAGACATTATTATATATGAAACATTTCAATGTTATATTAACATTTTACGTTTTAATCTTGTTAGATAAATGCCCTTCTTGTGGAACAAGCTGCAAATATTTGTCTCTTAAGGATAATGTAAGTTCTGGTTTCTGTAAGAAATATTACTTCTTTTCTTTTTGGTGTCTCTGAACTCAGACTTTGTATCCCAACCTATTGGATGAATGTGTCAAATATTTAAAATATAAGAAGCAAGAAAATCAAATACCAGTAGTGAGCAGGATTTTAAAAAAAACTTGAGTGTTAAGCAATGAGTTTAATAGAGCTCTGACATTAGTAGAAAGTGGATAAATATTAATTTATAAGAAGCCAAATGAAAGATATTTCCTGAAAACTTGAGAATGATTTATTATGTACTTTTAATTTGTAAAAATAATTTCAGCTACCTGACAATCGGGATCTCATTATGTATCCCAATTATGGAGAAAAGTACAGTATTCAAATACTGCCCATCAATGCTGTATACTCAATTACATGGAATCAGTCACTATAACATATTTAAGAAGGCTTCTATAAAGTTAGGTGAGAGAAGAAAAATGATTTTTTAAAAATCACCTTGGTGGTGCAGGCTGTTAAACACCTAGCACTTAGCTCCAGCTGCCTGCAACTAGTGCAGGCTCGAATCCCACAAGACTCAGGGTTGACTCAGCCTTCCATCCCCCCGGGGTAGGTAAATTGAGGGCCCAAGATTGTTGGGGGCAATAAGCTGACTTTGTAAAAATGCCACTGGGGGGGTGTCAAAAAGCCCTAATAATAAGCAGGCATATACAATAGAATGAAGGCTATTGCTGAGTACATTGGGTTGTGCTCCAAAGATTGTAAGCTGCCCTGAGTCTCCAGAGAAGGGCGGCATATAAATGTGAATTTAAAAAAAAGTTACTTATTTCAGAATATTTTTCCTGCTGTTTTTCAATACTCCAGAAGTGGTATTCTTCATACTATATTACTTTCAGCTCTTTGGAAGAAAGTCAGTTTTTATATAAATAAAAACTGTAAAAAAAATCAAAATCATATGCACAAGAATTCAGAATGACCGAGTAGCAGCTGGATAGATATATTTCAATTGGTGAAATGATTTTGGAAAGGTGATATTTCAGATATACAACCAATTAAATGAACTCTGAAAAATTCAGTATGTTTCACCTTTTAGATTATAAAGGATTTAACTCTTATCTACCCTTTGTTTGCTTTTCTGTCTTCAGATGAAACAAGAAGAAAAGAAGTTTGTCAAAAACCCTGTTGAAACAGCGCTCAACCATATTGCTCATATCTCTCAGGTAAGAAACTATTTGAGGTTATATTCTCATAGATTTTAGTTGTGAAAAACGGGAACAGTGATTAAAACAGGTATGTAATACTGAAGTTATTCTGACCCACTTAAAGTGTTTGGAGGCATGCCCACCCATGTAGAAAACATGAATGAACCACTTCCCTAGTCAAACATGTTTCCCAAAATTAAGGTACATTTTATTCCATTTTTAATAGCTATTACATGATAGATGAATGATCCAAGGTCTGCTAGAGGATTGGTTAATAACCAATCTGGGGAAAGGTTAATTCTGTAGTAACGGTGATCCTAAGTTTGCCAAGTAAGCTAATTAATTACAACAATAAATCTAGATAAAAGAGCCAGATACATATTGCGACGGGCTAGTTAATCAGCAGAAGAAGTTTCAGCAGAATCAGCGATACCTGAGCATTAAAATCCACCATGATAATCCTCCTCCTAATCCCATCTCTTAAACTAGATAGCCTAGCACTCAGATGAAGAGGAGGGGAGGAACCTTTAAAGATGAAATGGATCTGTATTTTATTTTACCTCCATTAAAAATGTTTTTATTTATTTTCTTACAATTATATCACTTAATTGAACTTAACAAAGTTTGCAACTATTCTTCATTAGATCCAGAAAATGGGCAAAACTGTTACCTTGTGTTCAATATTCTGCATAGGAGCCTCTGGTAAAAGTATCCTGCAGTTCTAAAATCCCTGGATAAAAGACAGATCATCCTTACTCAGCCAATGACAAAAGCTTTATTTTCTATGTTCGTTTGTGCTAGACTGAAAAATACTGTATAATCTTGATTTTCATAACGAAAGTTTGGCCTCCTGGGGATTAAAAAGAAAGGATGATTGAGAACAGCAATCCATGTAATTTCCATATAATCACATAAGTCTCCTTGTCATCTCAATAACTTGATCTGCAAGAAGAAAAACAAACTCAAAAAAACATCAAAAGTTCAGTCCTGAGAATGATGCAGTCACACATATGTACAGATACTGGTTTAAATAACATTGCCTTATTTTCATTCATTCATATGAATGCTTATACATCACATTTAAAATAGAAATTTCCTAGTACAGTTTACAAAAGAAGTAAGTATTATATATAATTAATTACAATAGTGATAAAACAGCCTCTGCATCCCTTAGTTTTAAACTATTAAAGGGCTGGGGAAAAGAAAGGGCTCCCCCTGTTGTTAAAAATACCCCTACAATGTAACACCCCTACAGTGAACACCCCTATGGAAGGAGATTCCAAAAGTTGGGGGGAAAAGTGAGAGAAAATTGTTATATTTGTATCACAGACACCCATGTTTAAGGGGTTTGAAGGTTATGACACATCTAATGCACTTGTAACCAGTTTTACAGTACTTATTTCTGACAAGATACTTTTTTTCTGTAAAAAAAAGTATGCAGTTGCCTAACATAAACTATCAAACAAAAATGGTACACATGCCAGATATTCAAATAGAAAGTTTTGTACAGTATTGATTTTTTTCCCTTGATGTCCTCTTTAATTTTAAAAATTAATTATTAAATACCCACGGTTTAGAAACAGTTCTGGGGGTAACTAACAAGGAAAGCCGGTAAATGTAATCTGAGACAATTTATACTATAATAAATTGGTTAGACTTCAAGCTGTTGTAAGATTCCTTGCTATCATTCAACTCACCTTGTGGATAATATTCATATCACCTTGTTCATTTACAGCTTTAGGTACACAAAGTCTGAACTGTTTGCTCTATATAATATATGCCTTGCAAACAAAAACCACAGATCACGCCCCTGACTGGATGGAATATTAAAGTAAATATATAAAGTACTATTAGACCATTTGTCTTTCTACTCAGCTACTAACTAGATGGTTCCAGGGCTGGAGAATCTATGGTCATTATTTAATTTAAAATATTTATACAGCCACCCAAATTACATCAAACTCTGGGTGTCTCCCAACTAGCAATTAAAATAATATCGATAATACAAGACAACTGTATACATATAAACCATGAACATTAAAAAATCTGGCACCAAAATTAAGGTTCCACATGCAGGCCATTGTTAAATCCTCTCGCCCACCTCACTTTCTCCCAGCACTTTTTGGAAAAGCCAGGTCTTATGATTTTTGGAGAATAACCTCCCTCTCCACTGGAAACAAATTCCTTGTGTGTCTAATCACACTTGGCCAAATAAAGTCAAGACTTTGGACTTTGCCCCTTATCCTTTGCCTTTCCCTTCCCCTTCCCCTTCTCCATTTCATTCCATTAAGGCCCATATTGGCCCTCTATATAAGCACTGTGCCATTACTGCCAGTTCTGTGCCAGTTCTAATTCAAACAAGGCACTGAGCATCTCATAAAATAATGCAAATATAATAAAAATGGTAATAACACAAATAGCAAAACAAATCATCAGTACTCTAAGGAGCAAAATTAATAACATCCAATCCATATCAGGACAGTGACTCTCATTACAAATTTACTCCAAGGCTTCCCCCAACAAAAGGGTGGGAAACAATCTGATCTCAGCAAGAATGGTGCTCCAGAGAAGGAAGTCAGCTGGGTCTCTGAAAATGATAAGTCAAGAAATGGGATCCAGAAAGAGTCCACAATCTTATTGGGTAGGCATTTGGAGAAGGTAATCCCATAAATAACCTATAGGGCTCTAAACCAGAAAACTGAGTTGTAATCATAAGGAAGAGTAGATACAGATACAGCAAAATGATTATGTGTCATCAAATGATTGTCACTCTTAGCAATATATTGGCAATCTAAAAGAGAGGTGATCAAGGCATGAGCGACTGTGAGCATCCAATCTAGGAAAGATGTCATTGTACCAATCTTCCCATCATCCATTACTGCAGACCATCCTAGTTGAAATGTGTGGGAGTTAGATTTGAATAATATTAATAATCTTAATGCCTTATTTTACTGCACCAAAGGAGTCGGAAGTCAATGCCTTTTTTTTTTCTTTTTCCCTTGCTTTCCACTATCCACTTCCCTTTTTCCTTTTCTAATTTACCTAATATTTGCTTTTGTATTCTTTTTGTACGTCATGTTATAAATTAATAAAACTATGAAAAAAGAAAAAAAAAGTTTTGAATAATATTCAGAATGCCAAAGGTTTCCTATCACAAGCCTACTGTGATTTGTAGGGATTGATCGTGTACGATCCATATACAGATGTCTTCTGCTCTGAGTGATGTACCTGGACTTGAAAAGTTCCACACGTGCTGTTTCTCATATCTCTAAATGAGTTACAGTCATGAGACCAAATGCCGAATTTCCTTGAAATCCACTTCTCTCTTGCCTTCTGGTCTTCTTTCTAGGTATGGACGTTCCAGAAGAGCCAGATGGACCTGCTGGTCTCTTTCTACAAAAATAATGCTTCAAAAGCTGAAGGAGCACTCCAGCAAGCTCTCCATAAACTAACTATCCAGGAAAAGTGAGATATGCAGGTTGTGTTCATTTAAGAAAGGAAAACAGTATAATGTGTCTGCACAACACAGTATGAATATTAAAATACCCTATTCTCTAGGCGGACATATAATACACTGAATACACTGAAGTACCAAATAAGCTGCTTCATACAGCACTCCAACCCACTAAGTGAAGCTAAATAGATTCAGGTTAACAGGTTAAAATAGGTTAACAGGTTGTGCAAATACAGTTACTAGGTCTTTCATTTACCTGCTTGGCCTACTCTGTGAATACAGCCTGTTAGTTTTATTTGTAAGGATTAGTGAAGTTAATATGATTAATTTTACAAGATCTAGTTTCATATTGTCACTCAGTTAAGAACATTACTGGTTGATCAAAGGTCCATTGTACCTTCTTAAGGCAACCCCCCACTCTGGGCTGTTTAATTAAAATACTTAACACAATTTTTTCCTTTCATATGTCCAGAAACCCATTCTTTCCTCTCCCTTCTTCCCCAAAAGAAAGTTACTGAATGAGCTGGAAATATCCTTCAGTTGTCCTAACTGGTAGGGAAAAAAGAAATACTTGTTTTATTTTTGATGGAGATAAAAACTGTGGCAAGCAAATAGGATTATATATACTTTTCTAAAGAAGACTCCAGGCTACTGCTCCCTTCTGATATCAGCCATTAAAACATGTTGATAATTTGTGAAGTGAAACTAATAGTTTGCATAGCCCCAGAGGCAGCCCTCCTACCTTTATTCTCATCAGTGCTGAAGTGTTCTCTAGTGGGCTTTAAAGCATCAAGGCATATTATTATTACCTGCTTTCTGTTTCTCCTGCCTGCCACTTCTATATGTAGAGAACTAGAGGCTGTACAGAAGGAAAATAGGGAACTGAAGAAGAAGTACTTCAACCTGAAGGTAAGACGTTTGGTGGAAATAATTATATATTTCCTTTATTTGGTTTCTTATCACCCTCTGCTGGCAGCAATGACTATTGCTCTTCTGCAGAAGAGAATAAATCGAGGAGAGGGTAAATCAAACCCCTTTGCATGTTAGGGGCCCAGCTGTTGACTCCCAAACCTTCCCTCTTCTCTCAACAGGCTTTTCCCAGAGAACACCAGGACAGCAGGTCAGTATGTTTGTTCTGTCCTTTGGAAACATTAATCAGGACCAGCAGCCCATGAAACAGAGGCAGTACTATAAGAGATCTCTGTGGCAAAATGAAGGAGCTTGAGCCATCATAGGCCAGCACTGAAAACACAGGACAGAGAAAAACCCTAATATTTAGGGGTGAATGGGGAGGAGGAGTTATTTTAACCAATCAAACTCATTTCAATTTGATGCAGAAGCACCCCAAGGCCGGTTGCCATCACTCCTCCCTCACAGACAGGTAAGAGATAAGGATCCTGAATCACTTCACTTGTTTCAGTGTAATATTTTGTGCATGAGTAGATATGTGCATGGACTGAACTATATGGATGTTTGCCTGGATCTCTGAGGGCAATGTAGGATATAGACAGATATATCCCAAGTATAAGGTTTCTTATTATTTCAGGCCAACATGTACTTCTAGCAGTTAACCATGACTACATAGTAACTATCTTATACTTTGCAGTTACACCGCGACCAATTTTCCAGCGCTCCAGTGAGGTGGTCAGGTAATTTTTTTAGTTAGGGGTGATTCACACTGTTAATAGTTTCTATAAAAAAACTCCTTGGACAGCGGTTTTTGGTAAAAACTATCAAATGTGGAAATAAACAAATCAGCAAAAATGCTACTTCTAGTTCCTATACCTTTTGAGTCCACACAAAAATCCCAGTTAGATGGTGAAAATATCCTGAAGAGCTAGTTGGTTTTCTGGCAAAGGATATTTTGGACTAAGTTTTCCACGGCAGCCACTATTCTAAATGTGCTCCAGATTGCGTAAAGTTTAGAAACTTGCTCAGAATTGAAGAGAATGAACAATGTTTTCTTCAAAAAATCAGAATTCAGAATTGAGATGAAAGGGATCCTCTATTCAGACAAGTGGCTTCTATTCTAAGGTGTGCACATTCTAAGTGGAATAAGTGTCTTTCCATATCTTAGAATCTCCTTGCTGAGACGATGGTCCTTTCAGTCTAGCTCCCTTATAGCAAAATATGATTGTTATACTTAAAAGACCACATAAGGGTACAATGCATTTGATTGCAGATTTAGCTTTCAGTTGTACTAATGACAGCTCCTTGACCTATTGTGCCTCTTTTCTCAGCCGCTCATCTTCTATGGATTCCATTTCTTCCAGAGTCAGCCACCCCCGCAGCTTGCAGGTTAGTTTCTGCCACTGCTTTTCTTTTCCCAGGAAATGACTGCTTTGTTTCGTGTAGTTATTTGAAGTAGTTTTGAGAATAAAATTCCACTGATACCATCTGCCCAAATAAAAAGCTGTTTTGGGACATAAAACATTCTGGGATCTTTCTTCTCTTTAGCTGCACATGGCTTGGGCAGAACCATTGTTTCCTTAGCTGTAATGTGGTTAAAAAGGAGGTTTCACAGGGAGATCCTGAAAGCCCCCAAGCCCCAAACTGGTTTATCTGCAATAAAAAACAATAATGTTAGCTGTAAGGTGTTTCTGAATATTTTAATTGTTGCCCTTTTAGTACTTTCGTTCCATTAAACATTTCTTCATCTCTCACTGCATTTCCATGTGGGCTTTGTTTTTTATAGTTCTTAATATTTTTGCAATGATTTTACATATCTAGTCACTGTTCTTAGCTTTGTGGTATGCTGCTCCAATACAAATGAGATAAATAAATGAAAATTCTTTTAAACTTTTCTCCCCTTTATTCAGCATACGAGAGGCACCAGAACAACCCCGGCAGTCTTTGCGAATGGTAAGAACTATCAACAAACAATAAATTTCTGCCTTATTGAGATTCCAGGCAACACAGGAGCCCAAAGGGAAAAAAAATCAAGAATCTTCCAGGGTATTATTTCTACAGACAAGCATCCTTTCACAGCTTTTTATTTAGAACAGAATTTATTGTGAAGAGAAGCAACATTCCCTCTCAGTAATGAATAAAAGGATTTCTGTTTGATCTACTTCTCACAACACCTTTTCCCCACATACCTACCCTTAAACTTCCTAGCACCTTTTCATGTGCTCTCCACCATTCATTCCAGCTGTAACACCTTTACATTCTATTTGGCAGCCACTCCGTCTTCAGACTCCATGCAGAGCTTATTCTACAGGTGAGTCCAAGAAGTGGGGGGAGTCCTAGATGGTGGTGCTGCTTACATATACAGCGTAAGTTATACAGTGTAAGTTAAAAACATTTAGTATTGTCTTCCACAATGATCAGGACTTCTGTCACTTTCCCCTCCTTCCTCCTTTTAGGGCCTCTCCTTTCGTTTCGCACACCCCTGGTTTCAATGTCTTCAATCTTCAAACCCCGATGGCGAATCAGAGTGCTAATAACCCTGGGCAGCCACAAGAAACTCCATACTTCAACTTTAGCATCTTTCCAGGTGAGGAAAGTGTTCCTCTTTGGTGAATTGGTTTGAATTTGGTTTATTCTTTATTGTTTTCGTGCAGAAACACACTACTTTTGGTTGTGATCTAGCTCCTTATGTGAATTTGGCTTATAATGACTTGTAAATAATGATAACATCTAAGGCCCACTAGCCACTGGTGAATCCCAAAGCACTGGATTTAGCTTGAGTGACCCCCAAAGTTGTCACTGACCAGTACTGTTTAAAGTTAACAGAAAGGGAACCATACACAAGGAATAATCACATCAACTATACTGTATTTTCTTTTAAGTAAAATTAAACCTTTGTCCTAATCTCCCTCTTTTGCCTAGAAAAGTCCTCTTTTCTTTTGATGCATGCCTGACATTACCAGTCTGCCCAAGTATATTGTGCAATTTTTAAGTCTGGCATTATGTATTCCAGGATGGTTAGACAAACTGACACATGAAATATACAAATGTCAAAAGTGACTAAGGTGTTAAGATAGCCCTTCAACTCCCACAGAACTTGCCTTCCTGTTGCTTTTGTTTTGTAGATCCAGCAGGTGCTTCTGTTCCTGACCACCATGCTGAAAGACTGCGCCCCCTACAGGTAAAAATTAGATTGTAGATAGGTAGTCCCAAAGATTCTTTTTCAGGAGGCAACTGGACTTTCTTGTTTTTTCTTTTGAATATATTTCGCTTCTCATCCAAGAAGCTTCTTCGAGTCTGACAGGATAGTGGGGAATGGAAGGATTTATATTCCTTGCAGACAGCTGGCAATTGCATCCTTTTAGGGAGTCGTCGAAGCACGGAGATTTATCTGTGTCCTCAGGGTCACCTGAGTGGTGCTCCTGGTTTCTGTAGTCTGCAATTTTTCCTCTGGAAATTAATTCCTACTCCCACACCATTCCAAGGGTGTTCATCCCAAATTGTATAGCTAAATGTCTGTAGAGATTCTCAGTTATCTAGGTCATGGTTCCATTCTCCACCATCCTGTCAGAGCTGAAGAAGCAAAATGTCTTCAAGAGAAAAAGCAAAAAAAGTCCAGTTGCCTCTTGAAAAAGTACCTTTGGGACAACCATGACCTGGATGACTGAGAATCTCTACAGACTTTTAGACATGCTAAGAAAAGCTTCACCCATTTCAATTGCTTTTCTTTTTCTGTCATTCTCAGCTGAGATTCACACCTCACTCTACGCCATCCTTTCCCCACAGGTAAGTGAGACCCACGTGGATTGTTCATTCTCATCCTTTCATGTTACATGACACAGCTTTGTGAAAGACAATGAATGTAATCCATATCCAAGTTATGGCTCCCCTCTACTCCCCACCCCTCACCCTGGCTCTAGTTTTCATCACCCTTGCCAGTAAGATGAAATATTTTTTTTGCTGTTAAATGTTAAATTTGTTTAAGTCCCAGCTATACAATTTAGAAATCTTAATGGCAGCATCCAAAGGAACAAAGTACCATTTTTTTCCTCATTCCCCATGTCTTCTGTTAAACTCAAGTTGTACTATATTAGAAATACATTACTTCCCATTATCAAAAATCAGAATATAATTTTGCTAAGCAAACTAAACAGTGATCAGAATTTAATGCAGTCCTAAACTGGGAAGACTGGCTCCACGCAACTAGTTAATTGCACTTTTCCCCAGGTATTCATCCATCAGCCAAATCCATCGGCAATAGTGGGGATGACCAAAGCAGCTGTTCTCTTAAACATCATCCTAATGTTAGATGCAAGATAGATTCTTCTGTGCAGATTTCCTGCAGTATAAATCTTTTGAATATTTGAGCCTTATTAAAAAGCAATCAATTAGTAACTGAGTGATGCCATTAGGAGACCTTGTTCTGATTAAAATTATATTTAAATATTTTTTGTGACTTGTAATAAGCCATTCACAGTTGCCTGAAACCGACTGGTGTATGAATCGTAGTAAATAAATATAAATTATTATACAAGGCAAAGTTTATAATGCACTTAGCATATGTGACATAATTTTAAAATAAATCCCTATAATGGAGGAAAATGGCTAAAACTAGCTGGTGAACTCTGCAGTAGCAGAGTTGTTACTGTTTTAACTGTCAATTATAGCCCATTAAGTAACCTGTGGGTCCTAGCTCCAATCTTACTCTGTGACTAGATTTGCTAAGAAGAAAATGTATTACATTGTATGTTCTCTGAGCTAAAATGCTTTGTCTAAGATGAAATATGCAAACAATGTGACCCAGGTTGCACATAATGTAGGATTATTGTATTTGCAACCAACGTTGCTTCCCAGACTAAAACAAAAAAGATAAGCCTTTAAAAAGACTATACTTAGAAAGAGGAAAAAGACAGATATAATTTACTGAACATAATTATCTATTAACTCATTCAATTTATTAAGTAACCAATCAACAAATCAAATTATTCCACTTAGTTCTATCTTGGACAAGTTACAGCCTTTGAACGTTTCACTAAGTATGGCATAATCCATGTACCATTTTCTCTTTACCTAAGGTTGATTAGCTTATTTCAGTACTATTAAATTCTCTTGCCTGGAGAGGCAGAGGCTATTTCTGTAAAGATTCTACTTAAAAAAATTGAAAATGATATTTAATAAATAGAATTTTTAAAATACAGATGATTAATCTGTCTAGTCTCCTACCTCTTCATACTTTCACAAATTTGCAAATTCCTCTTTACTTTCTTCCAAATTAATCTCAAAAGCTATTCTCAGAATGTATGGGTTTTATTTTCCCCGTCAATCTGAGGGCAATGACAGTTTGACAAATGAAGATACCAAGCTTTTAGGACTGTTTGCAATTCTTTTGCAAGAGGCCACTCTTGTTATCTTACAATATCTCTAACTGGCATTGAATTCACTAAATCAACCAACTACAGACCAGATATATGACATGAATGGAAAAACTGGATGACAGGGAAAGCTGGTGAATCAAGGCGCTAACGGAACAAGGAAAACAAAACAGAGCAACTAAAAGAAAATCACATGATAAAGAAGACTATCAAGAGCAGATATTAGAAGTCATTCCAAAAATGATATTTTTAAATAAAGGAGAGAATGAAAATGGAGGATGAATGATAAAATATCAATTTGAATATAACAGCTACAATCACCATATTAAGTACCAGTCTAGAAACTAACATTTTTTAGTCCCAGTGTATCTTGAAGGCATGAAAACAGGAAAGATAGCCTTAGTCTGTCTTCCAAATTTCTTTGATTTCAAAGAACTGGCATATAAAACAAACATAAGCACCGACTGTTCACTTACTCAAAAAAATAAAATATAGTTGGTATGTGAGCTTAGTTCAGTTCAATCTTATTTATTTTTTATTTATTTATTTTTTGAACTTGTATGCCACCCCATCTCCGAAGACTCGGGGCGGCTCACAACTAAAAACAGGAACAATAAATACTTAAAAAGAGATTAAACTAATTTTACAAGCCCAAAAATTACAAAAACTAAAATTTACAATAGTTAAAAATTAAGAAACCTATCCGCCCCGCCCCAGGGAGGGGTCACAGCCCGGGTTGGTCAAACAACCAGGTCTTCAAGTTGTGGCGGAAGGTGCGGAGGTCAGGGACCAGGCAGAGTCCCAGGAGCTGTTGGTTCCAGAGGTCAGGGGCCGCGACAGAATAGGCTCGTCGCCGGGGGACCGCCAGCCAGCATTGGCCTGCCGACGGGACCCCGAGAAGTCCTTGCCTATGTGCTCGCACAGGGCGGCCGGCACTCGATATCGGCAGAAGATGCTCCCTTAAGTATTGAGGACCCATGTCGTGAAGGACTTTGTATGTTAAAACCAGAACCTTGAATCCCATTTATGGCTTTCATGGAATTTGAAAGAGTGGGGTTGCCAAATCTCTGTAACTCTGGTAAAGAACGATCCAATTTCTAAATCTGAATAAAAAAATAAATTGGAACAAACAGAATCAAGACAGATACATCCAAGTGTAAATGAAAAATATCTGTATTCCAAGCCTTAGAAAAGGTAACAAAATTAGGCAATTGTTGGGCTTCATGGTTTAGTGACATAGGCAACAAATGTATAATTATTAAGGAAAACTTCTAGAAGGAACAATATGAAACCAAAACAACGCAATTAACCGACTGAAGTTTTTTCAAAGAAATCATTTGAGACCCAGTGGATTGCTGAAGGGATTCATATATTATGGGCACTTGCATCTAAAGGGTTGGAAACCCCATCTTTATACTGTTGTGATTCTGCCTTGATAAACACTGAATGGAAAAAAACTGTTTTTGTTTTTAAATTCAGAGGCTCAAAAGGAAAAAAATACATTCTAGAATGTTAGAGATGCGGGTCACTGCTACCACCAGGAAACTGGTAGGGACAGAAACCTCGCTCCCAGGATTGACTAATCTGTCTCACTGATCCTTCCGCCTGCTCCTCAGAGAAGTACAAACCCTCCAGCATCCACACAAAAGTCCTTCAGTCTTCATCCTCCTCCTCTTCCACATCCTCGTCTTCATCGTAGTCTTCATCTTCAGCCTTTATCATCGCGGCTGCCACCTCTTCGTCTACCTCGTCATCGTCCCCCAGACACACCTCCACCTCGCACGGGGCCGGCAAGCGGCTCCTCCAACACTTGCTCTGTGCTCATTCCCGATTTGCGGCAGAGCATCGGCAAATCATTCTCCTGCAGCTGCGTGTGGGTGGCCCAATACTGTTCCAGGGGGCTCGTGTCTGGAGGATTTGTGCATGGCTCGGGAGGAGGAGGTCCTCCTGAGGAAGCAGGCTCAGGACTCTGCCCTGCATTGTCCCGGAACCATTTCAGCTGACCGTGCTTCAGGGCGTAACGCGTGTCTCCAAACCACTGGATGATCTCTGCCCGGGGTAACCCGGTTACTTTCTCCAATTGGTGATAATCCTCTCTCCTGGCCCACTGCCGGTGAAGGAAGAAGGCCTTTAACAAATCCAGTTGCTCCTTTGTCTTCCGTCTAGGCTTCCGTAAAACCTCTGGCAAAGAAGTCTGCTGGTCGCTGAAAGAGTGCTGATGGTTTTGCCAGTCTGTGACGCTGGTTGTCACTTTCGAGGAGGACGGGCTGACTTTCACCGAAGAACCCAGCGGAAGAATCACTGGGTGGTGCCCACCGTTAACGGCAGGCGCAGGGAAGCTCCAGGCCATCGTGTGAGAATCTGGGACGTTATAATCCAGGCCAAGGGTTGTGATGGGTGGATAAGCACCGGAAACGGTCTCTTTGGTATTTTGAAAATTCACCATGATCCCTGAAGGTTCAAAATGTTCCTGAGGTTTCTTATAGTGGGGTGGGGTGTTTTCCTGCAGCTTCCAAATGTCCTGAGTGATCGTCCCGAGTTCTTTTGTCCCTGGAGCTGTACTACAATGATTTAAGGAGGTTACAAGAGGTTGCTGGTTCTCTGGATATTTACCAGAGTAGTGCAGGGAGTGGGGAGCCAGCTGGTGGTGGTACGAAGGGCTTTTACAAGTCTGGTGCCAGGAGTTGCCCTCGTTGCCAGCCAGCAGACAACTAAAGTGAAGTTGGTCCTGGTGGTAGATGAGGCGAGCCCGAGTCTCTTCGATTTCCTCGGCACTCCAGCTGATGCCGCAACGCAGCCGCTGCGCCATGAACCAAGCCTTCACCTTCTCCATGTGCAGGCCGTGACGCAGGCAGAGCAAAGCCAAGTCAGAAAGACTGGGATACGGGAAATAGCTGAAAGTCTGCAGCAGGTGCTGGTTACCGTCCAGGTCACTCGTCTGGGCCGCCTGGGTCCACACCAACTGGAGGTCCTCGGAGATGGGCGGCAAGCAGATCAAACCTGGTGGTGAGCTAAAGCAGCCAGAGGCGTCCTTATTGGAGGGCATAGCTGCGGCAGTCGAGAAGTCTTCTCTCTTTGGGAATCAGCTGCGGGCTTTTCAAAAGAGCTGGAGCAGAGGGGAAAAAGAGAAAGAGCCAAAAATATATAAATTATAGGAGAAAGCGTAAAAAGAGACAACATGCAAGTAGCAAATAAATGAGGCAAGGATAAAGCAGAGAATTCAGAGAAAAGGCAAACACCTTTTAATTTAATACCTCAAATCTGTTTTTCTCTCTCTGGTCACCACCCAGCACTATAAATTCAATCTACAAGTTACGGTTCCCATAATTGAGTGCTCTTCTTTAAAAAACAGACTTCGCACACTGAAAACTATCGCTGGTCAGAAAGAGGACATCATGCCAAGGCCCAGATATCTATGGGTTGGATAATGAGGGTTGTGTCATGGTTTCAAGTAATGCTCCCAATCCATTCAAACGACTCTGAGGCTGTGGCTTTTTTCAAAGATCCTGTCTATCAGGCACATCGTATCGGAACATTCAAATATGAAACCAACTCTGGATAAATCCCGCGCTTCGGTATAATGAAAGATATTGGCCACACCCTGTCTTGTGTCATAGGTCACATTAACCAACCAAGCAGGTGATGAACTTCTCATCACTCCCTCCTGCCATTGCTAGGGCACATTGAGCTGACCTTGGTTCTCAAGACCTTATTGCTGTTATGTCTGGCACTGTAGAGGAAAACATTCTACATTCTTCAAATCGCCACCCCCACCCCCCCAATATAGAATAGAATTCTTTATTGACCAAGTGTGATTGGACACACAAGGAATTTGTCTTGGTGCAAATGCTCTCAGTGTACAGAAAAGAAAAGATACATTCATCAAGAGTCAAGAATCATAAGGTACAACACTTAATAATAGTCATGGGGTATAATAGAGTACAATATACATGGCAACTTAGAAACAAAGCAAAGTCAAGAGTTTTTGCTTCAGCTTCAGCTAGAGTCATTTCAAGAGTTGACAGAGGGGAAGAGATCCAGAGAAACACCATCTCAAATGAACCTTTTATTGTCCAAAGTGGCCCCATCCAAACCCTGGTTCAGCACCTTAACATCACAAACTGCTTACTTCTCTGCATTAACAGAGCCTCCTTCTAGAAGTTTTAAAGAAGAGATTAGATAACCATTTGTCTGAAGTGGTGTAGGGTTTCTTGCCTAAGCAAGGGGTTGGACTAAAGACCTCCAAGGTCCCTTCCAACTCTGTTATTCTATTCCATCCCATCCCACTCCATATTTTCTATTCTGTTCTGTCCTGTCCTATCCTATCCTACTCTAGAGAGTGCAATTCCTAGTTATTTTGGTTTCTATGCCAGACAGAAAAGACGTTTGCAACTGCTCTTCCTTGTCTTTCTCTTCCCTCGTATGGATTTGCAATTAATATATTTTACTTGGCCAAGAATTCCCCAGTTCACACGAATTGGGAAACTGGTTTAAGTTCTGCCTATTAATATTATATAGAGAATGTATAGATTATGTAGAGAATATATAATCATAATCCTAACAGATTTCTGGACCAAAAAGTATTTTTGTGTACTATCAGTGTCAACACAGTACCAGGGATTTTGCGTCACCTCCAAGCTAAAATGTGAGTGGTTTTGGCTTGACGTGAAGTATGAAACATTCAATGTATACTACTAATTTATAAACTACAGCTTCTAATTTGGCATATCGAACTTTGATAAATCAAACTACAGCTTAGTATGCAGGTGAATGTAGGCTTTTTATTTCAATTCCGTTATAGAAAAGGATGCAAAAGTGTTTTCACAAACACTAATTCCTTTTGTTAAAGCCAACTTCCACTCCACCTATTGGTATTCTTTCTGCATCCCCCAAAATTTGTTGGAAGCTTTTTAATCTGGAAAGTCTATTGGAGGAACTGATGGTGTTTCAAAAGTGCAATAATTTATATAACCCAGGAACTTAAACCTGGAGAGGTAATAGATCGAACCGAAATGCAATGCCAGGCCCATTGTGCTAATCTGTCTGAAGAGCCAATTTCACTTTAATAGTCCTGGAAAAAACAGATGGCTTCAACTTAGCAAACAGATAATATGGAAATAATGGGGCAATTAATGCCAATTTAAATGACAGGAGGAAATGAGGTGCCTGAAGTCAAAATTCATGGGAAGTGGCTCCATCGCAACTTCCCCCAAAGCCACAGCCTCTTAGTAAATCCTGCCACTAATGGAATAATGAGTCTTGCTCCGTAAATGCACTTCAGGAGGAGCAAGCTTTTTTTTATTTAAAGTTTGTGCTTGTGTGTATGGGATGATAACAGATGCAAACACCACCAAAATCTCTCCTTTTCCAGCCTCGTGTCCCCAAACGTCCTCGGTAACCTTCCCTTTGTGGTTCCCCCACTCCAACACTTCTTTGGCGGCCTTCCCTTCCAGTCTTGCCTCTCACCCCACCTGTCTTAAAATCCCTTCACTGAATTCTGGACGCTTGTACTGTACTTACTTTTTTTCCTCCCTCCCACTTCAGGAGTTTTCCTTCCTTCTCTTTCCTATTCCCTGCAAGGCACGCCGGGAAACAGGAGGCGGAGTTTCCCATCCCAAGGTACACTGGCACTTTAAAAGGTGGCGGCGGGGGAGGGGGGTTTGAAGGTCCTAATGTTTTTTTTTTTCATCAGGGTTTTTCTAAGCTGCCTCTCGCCTTTTTTTCTCTCCCTCTTCTCTTTTGCTTCCTCTGTTCACCTCTCTTAGAATCCCCCATCCGCATCGTTTTTTAACAAAGGCTCCTTAAAATGAAATGCCTCCCAAAGATGCCTTCTGCATTCCCCCCACACACCCCAACGGAAAAGTTTAGAAAAAGTGGAGTCAAATGAGCTGAGATAGTTTCTGCCACAATGTTTGATGGACATGCCAAGGTTAACCAGCAGACAGTTGTTTGCCTCGGGATGCAAAACAAATCCCACACTTCTGGCCTCTCCACTCCCAACCCCCATTGCAATATAGGTAGTCCTCGACTTACAACAGTTCACTTAGTGACCGTCCGAAGTTACAACGGCACTGAAAAAAGCGACTTATGAACGTTTTTTCCGACACTTTTGACCATTGCACCATCCCCTCGGTCACAGGATTTTCATCTGGATGCTTTGGCACCCAATTCACATTTATGTTGGTTGCCTCATACTTACAGCCATTGTAGCATCCCCATGGTCAGATGATCAAAATACAAACAGTTGGCCATTGACTCATATTTATGATGGTTGCAGTGTCCCGGAGACACGCGATCCCCTTTTGCGTCCTTCTGACAAAGCAAAAGCCAACGGGGGAAACCAGATTCACTTCACAATCAGGTTATTAATTTGACGATGGCAGTGATTCACTTAACAAACACGGCAGGAAGAGTCGTAAAATGGGGCAAACCTCAGCCAACAAGTGTTTCACTTAGCAACATAAATTTTGGGCTCCGTTGCAGTCGTACCTCGAGGACTCTCCGCAAAGGCTTTCTGTTAAATGGGGTTAATAGTGCGGCAGCCGTACACTAACACAACACAGGCTAGACAATACTTGCTGTGTAAAACTGGCCTTTGTTGCCTAACGGGTTAGCCTCCATCCTTCCAGGGGCTTCCTAATCCCAGATCAGCAGTGGGAGGTAGTAGTTACTCACATGGCAAGAGGGAGATGCTACTACCTATTGCAAGGTGCCACACAGGAGTCCTTGACAAGCAGGTTTCAAGATTGGGCACCGCATCTACTTTCTGCCAGGTTCTTTCAAACGAGGAGGAAAGCCAACGTGGAGAAAAGCGGCACGGCCAGAGAGTGGCTGTGCATGCTGGGCTGTGTGCTTGTCAACAGCTCCCCCTCCCCTTTTAAAGGCTCCCCTAAACAGCTGCACGTCCACCCATCTCATTCTCTCCCCATCTCTGGTCTCTGAGTCCCAGCCTCTACGCCAGCCTACCCCGGGACCCTCCCTGTTGTTGGACACAGCCTGCCCTCTGGCTTATGTCCCATTTCACCCACCCCCAAGTCCAAAGGTGGCTTCCACCCACCCACCCATCCATCCCTTCCTTCCACCTACACCACCTTCCTGCACAATAAGTCTGTAGGGTTGAAAGAAACCAGCCTTGGGCTTTGCGGGGGACCTGGAGCTTGCTTAAGGAGCCAGTCCTCAGTGAGGAACGCCACTCTCAGTGTTGTAATCCCAAAACACTCGCGTTCCAGCCAGGGAGAGAGAACCTGTTGCCGCGAACCACGCGCGCCTGCGAAAGCGGCTTTTGCGGGATCCGCGCTTCTCTGCTCTTGTCCCCACAGCTCCCTTACCTGGGACCCCCGGCAGCCCCCCACCCCTAAGCTGCTTCCTCCCGATCGCCACCGCCCCCCCTTTTCCCACCACCCCTTCTTCAAAAGAGAGCAGGCGAAGCGGAAACGCTCCCGGCCGAGGAGAGCCTCCTCCACTACCCCCGCCCGCCCCCGCGGCCTTGCTCTTCCTCTTCCTCCCCCGCCGTCTCTTTGTCCACACACACATATCCTCCCACCATACTCTTAGCAACAGGACCCATGTTGCACGGCCTCTGGGCTCTGTCTCCAAGCTTCTCTTTGGAGTCTTCTCCCTGCCGGGGGCCGAACCCCTAGCGCCGATCGCCTTTCTCCTCCCCTTCTTCCCAGCATTGGGAGACTCGCTTGGGGCCCGGGGAACAAAGGCCGCGGAGGAAGCGGGGCAGGCAGGCAGGCTGGCCTTTGTTCCCCGGGCCCCAAACGAGTCTCCCAATGCTGGGAAGAAGGGGAAGAGAAAGGCATTGTTAGGGGAAAGGGGAAAGAGGGAAGCCGCGGCGGCGAAGGCGGAAGGGAGAAGAGAGGAGCGGAGCCGCGCAAAGGCGCGCTAGGCGGAGGAGAAGCTGGGCTGCCCGGCTCGGTCCCCGGCCACTCACCCGCTCGGCCGCGCTCCAACTCTCCGCTTAGCGAGGGGGCGCTGGCTTGCCCGGGCGCGGGAGAGGCTGGGCTGGCTGCCATTGGCTGGAGGAACCCCGAGCGCCTGGCAGGGGAGGCTCCAGACCGTTCGGCACTCTGCACGTGCACAGAGGGCTCCCTTCGCTCATTGTGGCTTCACGCGTTCTGGAACGTTCAGGGCGGGCGGAGCTGCCCTTGTAGGGCAGGAAGGCGAAGGAAGAAGCGGGCCGAGGCCGCCTGCCTTCCCCAATCCCTTCTCGACAGCCGTGGCTTCCCTGGAACGCGGACCAAGCTTAAAGCGAGGTCGGGGAACTCGGGGTTTCGCCGATCTTCGGAACGTGGCCATTCTGTCCGCTTCGGGCGTGCAACGGGTCCTTACGTTAAGCAAGGATATGAGTAACGTGTCTAGAGAGGCGAACCTGGGGCTGCGATCGTTCACTCGGGTGGTTGCTATATTCCCTTGCTTCCTCGAGGCAGCTTCTGCAACTGATTTAACAGATACATAGAATTGGAAGGGACCTGGTAGGTCATCTAGTCCAACCCCCCCAAGCGGGAGACCCTACACCATTTCTGACAAATGGCACAGTCCAATCTCTTGAAGGTCTCAAGTGATGACTCAGAAGCCCGAGTTCTTCTTTTTTAAATTTCTCTAAATCTAAGCCATAGTTTACAGTTTTATGCATACAGGTGAAACTCAAAAAATTAGAATATCGTGCAAAAGTTCATTTATTTCAGTAATGCAACTTAAAAGGTGAAACTAATATATGAGATAGACTCATCACATGCAAAGCAAGATAGTTCAAGCCGTGATTTGCCATAATTTAAAGATTTAAAGACCTGGTTGTTCGACCAAATCGGGCTGTGATTACCTCACCAGGGGCATGGGATTATTTTAAGTATTTTAATTTGGTTTTATTGGGCTTTAAAATTGTTTAATTCTTTTTTAAATATTTATTGTACTGTATGTTTAATTGTGGGCCTTAGCCGGAGATGGGGCGGCATATAAGTCCAATAAAATAAAAATAATAAAATAATAATTGTGATGATTATGGCTTACAGCTCATGAAAACCTACTGAACCAGACTGAGAGACCATTTAAAGGCTAAGAACCCCTTGCAGGTGTTATGGCTTAATTAGCTGATTAGAGTGGGACACTTTGAGCCTAGAATATTGCACCTTTTCACAATATTCTAATTTTCTGAGATTGTGGATTTGGGGTTTTCATGAGCTGTAAGCCATAATCATCACAATTATGGCAAATCATGGCTTGAACTATCTTGCTTTGTATGTAATGAGTCTATCTCATAGATTAGTTTCACCTTTTAAGTTGCATTACTGAAATAAATGAACTTTTGCACGATATTCTAATTTTTCGAGTTTCACCTGTAGTTTATGTAAACCCCGATTGATGGGGTCAGACACACTCGGCCAGTAAAAGTAGTGAATTATGAAGCTAGAAACAGGGAGACCTGAATTCGAGTCTCATATTAGGCACAAAGCGAACCAGGTGATCTTGGGCCAGTCAATCACTCTCAGCCCTGGGAAGGAAGTAACGGCAGACCACATCCGGAAAAAACCTGGCCAAGAAATCTCACCTGTCTAAAACAGAAAGGGGGGGGAGGCGTAAACCATGGTTTGACCAAATTCAACAGCAGATAGACTGGTATCTTGTCATTTAACAATGGTTTGGTTTGTGCCATTTTCCTAATTTAGTTTATGAATAAAAGGTATGTTATACCTGTTCAGAAGACTCATTTAAAAGAGGTAGTTCTCGACTTACAACCTGTCGCTTAGCGATGGTTCAAACTTAAGATGGACCTGTCTCAGGATACTTAGGACTGGGTTCCAATGGCTGTCCCTCTGGTCATCTGAGTTGCACGTTGGGCATCCTGCATTCACAGCTGTTTGTGATGTCCTGTGATCATTTCACTGTGTCTTACAATATTTTTTATAAAAATTGGTATTTCTGGTTTGGGACAAAATGCCCCATAGTGAACAATAAGATTACTTAACGATTGTGGCATTCGCTTAATGACCACCACATAAAGGACATGATTGGGTCACATGAATGACTGTTTTGCGACTATTTTGACTTAGGACCATAATGGACGGAATGGCTGGTGAATTCTGGGAGTTGAAGTCCACATATGAGAAATATTGATCTCTAGAGCAGGGACTTGGCCACATTAAGACGGTTGGACTTCAACTCCCAGAATTCCCCAGCCAGCATGACTGGCTGAGTAATTCTGGGAATTGAAGTCCACCTATCTTACAGTTGCCAAGTTTGGAGACTCTTGATCTAGAGGCCACTGTTTCTGCAGCCATTGTTAGAATAAATCCAAAGAAAATGATTTGTGGGCAAACACATCCATACAACACATACACTTACTAGCTTTCACCCATTGTCTCCTGTTCCTCCATTAGCAGTGAGCTCCATCTGGGAAAGTCAAAAAAGTCAAGATGGCACTCTCCATCCCATTCCCCATCTCTGTTCAATAAGCTCCTTTTAACTATTTAACTACGATGTCAGCAAGTGGTTCAGGTTCGCACAACTTGCTAAGCCCAGAAACGCCATATGCAGTGTCCCAAACAACTCAGATTGACCTCTGGGATAGTTGGAACCACAAATTACCTCTGAGTCTCATTTGAACTTGAGTCTAGCAATGCAAAAACCTACCCACCTTTGACATACGACAGATCCTTGGTGGACAGTGTGTAGTGTCTGCTTTCACGCCAATTTTATACCTCCGATACTGGCCAACCCCATTTCCTCCATTTTTTATTTCTACAAAATACAGAGATATTTTATCATTAAAAGGAAGAATTCGAGGATTCATGCACAGGGCTGATGTCAGCTGATTTCAGCAAAACTGGGGGGGTTATGGGGAAGGAAGGAAAAATGTCCAAGGTGAGGTCTCAGGACAGATGGACCCCCAGCTGCAGAGGGAAAGACTGGGCTGGGCAGGGTGTCAGGGTTTCAAGTAATTTACATCCCATTCAATAAGAACTCAGAGGCAGGCGATTTCCTCAAAGAACATTTTATTAGGGCATATCAAATTGGCATATTCCTGGTGGAAAACTGGCTCTGAAGTTGCTGCCCTGTTTCACATCCAATTAAAAGTTAAACTTTGTCACTCCCCCCGCCCCAGTCTCTAGTTACATGGTCCAATCAGCATTGAGCCCAGTTGCTAGGTGACCTCAGTCTCCACCTTTTGGACACCTGCACCAACATCCTTGATTCACAGGGGAAAGAATTTTATCTAGGCTACAACACCCCAGCTATCTCTACACCCCACTCCCTGGCTCCTTCTCTCTGGGCTGTATCAGCCCTGAAGCAGTGAGAAGAGAAACCTCCCTAGAGAAAAGCTACAAAAAGAAAATGGCCATTGTTCAGCCAGCTTCAGGGTTCATACGGGGTGGGGGGTGCTCTGTGCCCTCCTAAACTTGTTCTCGGGTTTGGAAATATCTGGGTTTGGAAAGCAGGCTGAAGCAGGAAGCAATACAGCTCAGTCCTCGACTTATTTTGCGACCCTTCTGACAGAATCAATGGGGATGCAACTGTGTTAACGATTGTGGCACTTGCTTAATGACTACCACGTAAAGGACATGATTGGGTCACATGAATGACTGCTTTGCGACTATTTCGACTTAGGACCATAATGGACGGAATGGCTGGTGAATTCTGGGAGTTGAAGTCCGCATATGAGAAATATTGATCTCTAGAGCAGGGACTTGGCCACATTAAGATGGTTGGACTTCAACTCCCAGAATTCCCCAGCCAGCATGACTGACTGCAGGGAGTCACCTAATGGTGACAAAAAAAATGGAACAAAACTCACTTAACAAAGGGCCTCACTTAAGGACAGAAACATTGGGCTCCCTTGTGATCGTAAGTCGAGGACCACCTGTAATGGCTATGTGTGGTTTGCAGGGGAGACTGTGTAGAAAAGTGCAGGCCATGCGACGCTCTGCGAGTCAAGGAACGAAAAAAGTAACACCACTCAGTCCTGGCAGTTGGAGCAATTGGCGTGGGCACCTCCATAGCCCTGGCAGTCTGGCCCCAGGCACTGGCAACAGGCGCTGTGAAACCAGCGGTAACGCCAGGCGCCCACCGACTGGCAGGCTGCGCGGCAGCGGCTCATGGACAGGCAGTCGTTGAAGTAAATGGACTGGCAAGCTGGTGCCGTTGCATTTGGGCCCTTGGGGGTGTCCGGGTCTGGGAGTGCCAGGTCTGCCAACGAGAAGGAGAAAGGTTGATAACAGAATCACAGAGTTGGAAGGGACCTTGGAGGTCTTCTAGTCCAACCCCCTGCTCCAGCAGGAGACCTTATCCCATTTCAAACAAATGGTTGTCCGATCTCTTCTTAAAAACCTCCAAGGTTGGAGCACACACAACTTCTGCAGGCAAGCCGTTCCACTGGTTAATTGTTCCATCAGGAAATTTCTCCTTGGTTTTGGTCACCACGGTATAAAAAAAAGATGTTGAGACTCTAGAAAGAATGCAGAGAAGAGCAACAAAGATGATTAGGGGACTGGAGGCTAAAACATATGAAGCAGGAATTGGATGGGTCTGGTTTAAGGAAAAGAAGGACTGGGGTGACGTGATTCCAGTGTTCCAATATTTGAGGGGCTGCCCCAGAGAGGAGGGAGTGAAGCTATTTTCCAAAGCATCCGAAGTCAGGACAAGAAGCAATGGATGAAGAAAACTAATCAAGGGGAGGAGCAACCTGAACAATTAATCAGTGGAACAATTTGCCTCCAGAAGATGTGGGTGCTCTAACACTGGAGGTTTTTAACACTGGAGGTTGCAGGAACTGGGCCTGGCTAGTCCAGTGAAGGGAAGGACCAGGGGAGACAGGATAGCAGCCTTCCAATATTTGAGGGGCTACCACAGAGAGGAGGGGGACAAGCTATTTTCCAAGGCACCCAAAGACCAGACAAGGAATAATGGATGGAAACTGAACAAGGAGACATTCAACCTGGAAATAAGGAGAAATCTTCTGACAGTGAGAACAATCAACCAATAGAACAGAAGTTGCCTTTGAAAGTTGGAGCTTCATCACTGGAGGCTTTCAAGAAGAGACTGGACTGCCATTTGTCAGAAATGGTGTAGGGTCTCCTGCTTGGGCAGGGGTTGGACTAGATGACCTACAGGGTCCCTTCCAACCCTTGTTATTCATTTTTTTCTGTTCTGTTATTTCCCAATTTACCAGGTTACAATTAGAAAGATCAAGAAACAGCCACTTCAGTACACTGGGGGATATATTGGAAACAAGGATGGAAACCAATCAAGGAGAGAAGCCAGTTGGAATTAAGGAGAAACTTCCTAACAATGAGAACAATTAACCAGTGGAGCAGCTTGCCACCAGAAGTTGCAAGTGCTCCAAACACTGGAGGCTTTTAAGAAGAGATTGGACAGCCATTTGGCTGAAATGGTATGGCGTTTCCTACTTGAGCAAGGGGTTAGACTAGAAGACCTCCGAGGTCCCTTCCCACTCTGTTCCTCCATACGCCCCTCCCACTCTGGGCTTACCTGTATGTGGTCCCAGCAGAAGGTGTCCGGTATCCATGTGGTTTTGCTGAAGTTCTTCTTCTAATGGCAGAGTCATGGTGCTCCAGCCAAGAGCAGGGTGGTTGTTGGACAGAGCCAGGAGGGCCCGAAACAGGGACGGTACTGGAGACACCAAGTCATGCATGGAACTTCGTTGGGCAGGGTGGGGAGCGGATGAGATGCGTTCATCACACAGACCTGGAGATGAGGACAAGGAACAAAGGACACTTGAATTGTAGGTTGTTCTCAACATACGACCACGGTTGAGCCTAAAATCTCCATTGCTAATCAAGACAGTCAAGTGAGTTTTGCCCCAGATTGTATAACCTTTCTTGCCATAAGTTTTTTAAGTGAATCCCTGCCATTGTCAGAAGTCAAAAATGGTAATAAGAGTCACAATTAACCCATGCAAGAGCTTGCCACCAGAAGTTGTGGGTGCTCCATCACTGGAGGTTTTTAAGAAGAGATTGGACAGTCCCTTGTCTGAAATGATATAGGATCTCCTGCTTGAGCAGGGGGCTGGACTAGAAGACCTCTGAGGTCCCTTCCAGCTCTATTATGCTCCGTTATCCTATTTTATTCTATTCCATATTTTCTGTTCTGTTCTGTTCCATTCCATTCCATATTTCTATTCTATTCTTTCCTTATCCTATCCTACCCTAATTCTATTCCTATTCTTATTTCATTCCATTCCATATTTTCTGTTCTATTCTATTCTATTCTATTCTATTCTATTCTATTCTATTCTATTCCTATCCATTTCAAATTCTAATAATTCTATTCTATTCTATTCTATTCTATTCTATTCTATTCTATTCTTTCCTTATTCTATCCTATCCTATTCCTATTCAATTGATTGACTTAACAATAATTTACTTAGTGGCCATTTGAAGTTACAACAGGACTGAAAGAACATGACTTATGATTGGACCTCCCAACGCCTGCAGCAGCTCCACGGTCACGTGATCAAAATTCGGATGCATGGGAACCCACACATAGTTACGATGGTCACAGCGTCCCAGAGACATGTGATCCCCTTTTGCTATCTTCCAATGAGCAAAATCCACAGGGAAGCCAGATTCGCTTCAAAACCCTGTGACTAACTTAACAAAACTGCAGTGCTTTGCTTAACAACGGTGGCAAGGAAGGTTGTACAACTGGGCAAACCCCACCGAACAAGTGTCTCAGTTAGCAATGGAAATTTCGAGCTCAACTGTCATTGTTAAGGTGAGGAGTCCCCGTAGATCTTCCGAACCTGAGGATCCTGGGAAATTGAAACCCGTCAGAGAGAAGGCTGGAAGTTTGAGGATACAGGGTAGGGAGACCCCTCGGTTCCTGCATCCCACCCCTCACCCCTCCACATCCAGAGGGCAAGTCATCTCACCTACACAATCACAGCAAGGCTCCCAGAGTTTAGCCAGGCAGAACGCGCACTGCCGGCAGCAACGGGTACGGTTGGCTTTGCACTGGCACATTTCCTGTCGAGAGAAGCCACCAAAAATATTGGTTACGGCAAGGGCACCTTTCTTCCAAAAAGGGAATTCAGGCTTCCCCGCGCGCACGCACAACACTCGCGCCCAAAGAGAGGCATCACAAACCACAAAACTGAAATAATAGGTAGTCCTCCACATATGACCGTTCGTTTAGTGACTGAAGTTACAACGGCAGTGAAAAAAGCGACTTACGACCGTTTTTCACACTTCTGACCTTTGCAGCATCCCTGTGATGATGTGAACAGAATTCAGAGGCTTGGCAATTGCTTCATTCTTATGACCATTGTAGCATCCATCGCATGATTTACATTTGGATGCGTGGCAAGTGGTTCACATTTATGACGGTTGCAGCATTCCAGGGTCACATGATCCCCTTTTCCGACCTCCTGAGAAGCTGGGCCAATGAGGAGCCAGGTTCTCTGAACAACCTTGTTACTATTTTAACAGCTGCAGGTATTCACTTAACAAATGTAGTAATAAAAGTCATAAATTGGAGCAAAGCTCACTTAACAACATAAATTTGGGGCTCAATTGTGGTCATAACTCAAGGACTACCTGACAGGTAATCCTCAACTTACAACCATTCGTTTGGTGACAATTTGAAGTTACAAAGTGACATTTTTTCACACTTACAACTGTGGCAGCATCCCCATAGTCATGGGATCAAAATTCAGATCCTTGGCAACTGACTCACATTTATGATGGTCGCAGTATCCCAGGGTCACGTGATCCCCTTTTACAACCTGACGAGGAAAGTCAAGGGGGAAGCCGGATTCACTTAACAACCGCATTACTAACTTAACAACTGCAGGGATTCACTTAACAAACGTGGCAAGGAAAGTCGTAAAATGGGGCAAAACTCACTTAACAAACATCTCCTTTAGCAACAAATATTTTGGGCTCAATTGTGGTCACAAGTCGAGGGCTACCTGTAATTATTACTCATTTGTTTCTCAAACCTAAATCTTTGCACCCAGATCATGGCCCCAGCATGCTCGTCACAGCACCTTACCTGCAGCAAACACTTGCTGACATCACTCGCACAAAGTGCTTTATTGCACCCCTTGGCGTGGGCATCCGTAGCCCATGCAGCTGCCAGGAAAAGCAAAACCACCCACCAGCGCATGGCTGCCAGCTGTACCTGGATGGGAATTAAAATAGATTAGATAGGTAGATAGACAGGTAGGTAGGTAGATAGATTAGATAGATAGATAGATAGGTTGATTGATTCCTCTCTATGGCAGGAATTCCCAACTTGGCCTGCTTTAAGACAGGTAGACTTCAACTCCCAGAATCCCTCAGCAAGGATGGGATGCCTGCTGCAGCAAAGCATGCATGCCGGCTGGGGAATTCTGGGAGTTGAAGTCTACACATCTTAGGTTGGATAAGGCTGGAAAAGCATACTTTCCTGTACCATATGTAAAAAGGGAGCTTTTTAAACTTCCTTTCTTCCTTCCACTCATTCATTTTTCATTCCTTCCTTCCCCTCATTGCCTGCCTGGCTTCCTCCCCTTTCCTTCTTTTTTTTTTCCTTTCTACTTTATTCCCTTTTTCCTTCTTCCTTCCTCTTTTCTTTTTCCTTTCCTTTCTTCCCCTTATTGCCTTCCTTCTGATTCTCCTTCCCCTTTTCTTTCTTTCTTTCTTTCCTTCCTTCTTTCCTTCCTTCCTTCTTTCTCTTTGTTTCTTTTCTTTCTTTCCTTTTCCTCCCTCCCTCCCTCCCTCCCTCCCTTTGTTTCCTTCCTTCTTTCCGCCTGGGGAGGAAAGATTCACTGAGTGGGAGGCTAATCAGCCCCCCTCATCATCGTCTTGCAACACCGTAAAAAAAAGGAACACCATGTTATTCTGCCATACCTTGCAGTAAAATGTGCATTTCAGCCAGTTAATCCCTCCGCGATCCATGTTTCCTAACCTTTTCTTTTTCTTGAAAAGTTTCCTTACTCTTCCTATCCCTCCCCCCTCTTTTTTTTTACTGTTCCTCCTTTTTCCCCATACCTGGCCTTTATAAATCCGGATCTTTTGGGGGGGGGATTATGCCCCACATTCTGCAAACCTAGCAGGGACAGAGGGGAATTTGGATAGAGAGGGAGAGAGGGAGGGAGGGGGAGAGAAAAAGAGCCCCCTCCCTCTAAAGACCGGATTTGACCCGTGGGAAAAGACCCCCCCTCCGAACCCCCCCTCAAATCTACGAACTGGACTTAGCTGCCTTAAACGGGGGTGGGTGGGGGATGAAGTGGGGGTCTTAGTTGGAAAGAGCTGGGAAAAGTCGGAGCAGACCCCCACCCCCTATCTCCCCCACCCGTTGGTTCTCCCTTCGGGAAGGGAAGAAGAAGAAAAAGAAGCAGCAAAGTGGCCGGAGTTACCTGGGCAAGCGGAGACTCTGCGGCCGTCTTCTGGGACGAGGGAAGGGCGAAGATGGGTCCCCCTCCCGTTTTTTTCTCCAGGAGGAGGAGGAGGAGGAGAGAAGGGAGGGGGGCAGGGGGCGAGCCGGGCAGGCCGGGAGCGCGCGGGATGGTAAGGCGGTGGATGGTCGAGGGGGGGTGGGGGGAGATCGGGCCTCCTTCCCCCGCCCCGAATGCGGACGGTCGCTTCGGGGCAGCCGAGAGGACGGGCAGGTGGGGGCTTCTCCCGGCTTCTCTTTATGCAAGCCGCGATTTGGGGGCCTCCCTTCCCTTCTTTCTCTCCATCTTTCTCTTCCTCTCTCCCTTCCTTCTTTCCTCTCCTCCTTTTTCCTCCTCCTGCCTCCCTCCTCTCCACCCTCCGTCTTTCCTCCTTTCTATCTTCTCCCTATTCCCCTCCCTCCATCCCTTCTTTCCTTCTTTCCTTCTCTCCCTCCTTCCCTCCTTCCTTCTTTCCCTCCCTTTTTATCTCCTCCCTCTCTCCCTCCTTCCTTCCCTTTCTCTTTCACCCTCCCTTTTTTCCTTCTTTCCTTCTCCCTATTCCTCTACTTTTCTCCTTTCCTTCCTTTTCTTTTACTCCCTCTCCGTCCCTCCCTTCTCTTCTTCCTTCCCTTCCCTTCCTTCCTTCCTCTTCCACCTCCCTCTTCTTCCTTCATACCTTCTCATCCCCATTCCCCTCCCTCCCTTTCTCTCCCTCCCCTTTTTTTCTCTCCTTCCTTCCCTCCCTCCTTCCTTCTCTCCCACCCTTCCTTTCTTCCTTCTCCCAGCTGCATACTCCTTTGCTTCCTCCTTTCTGGTCTTCCGCTCAACTGTCACCCATCTCACAGGGACACACACTTTGCCCTTCCATGAAGCCTCACTTTGGACAAAAGGATAACAACAACCCTGCTCTGTTGAATAAGCCAACACCTCCCTTTGGGTGTCTGTCTTGAAAAATCCAGTTTTCATCCAGCCTCCCTTTCAGGATTCCCTGGATTCAATGAACTGCAGATCTTTAGGCCAAAAAGTGTGTTTCCTGGGTATAAAATGTGAATTAGGAATCTCTGGGTTTTCCTTCCATGTTTATTTATTTGAGAGATGATTCATTCCCCCCTCCCCTTGTTCAGTTATTAAGAGGAATGAATGAATGTAAGTTGCTTTGATATCTAGCAGAAACAGCTCCATCCCCATCTCTGCCTTAAATTCACCAGTTAATCAGACACACAAATACCTGAATAATTAAATGGTTGAGCTGGTTATCAGTTTCATATAGCCTGATAATTAATCCGGACATTTTCAGTCATTGGGTCTCTGGTGGGCATGGAGATAGCTGGGTGGCAGGGCCCATAATGGGGTCCCTAGAATTCCCAACAGTGCCCGCCCAGGAAAGGACCCCCATCTTATATCTAACTTTTTGAGTTATATGGAGCAAAGTAGGTCAGCTCAGAGATAAAATGCAATAGAATCTGGAACAGCATTTCTCAATTTCAGCAACTTTAAGATGTGTGGACTTCAACTCCCAGAATTCCTTAGCCTGCTGCTGGCTGAGGAATTCTGGGAATTGAAGTCCACGTATCTTAAAGTTGCTGAGGTTCAGAGACACCGATCTGGAGAAAGTGTTATAAAATCTGTAATTATTAAGGTTCTTCTCATGCCCATTGGGTCAAACTACTTATTCCAGAAATGGCACTTGGGATTTTCCCAGAATCCTCTATCCCAGGCGTGGGAAATTATGGTCCTTTCATGACCATGATCAGGCACAGGAATTCTGGGAGTTGAAGTCCACAAGTCATAAAGGGGCCATAGGTCCCCACTTCTGCTCTAGCCAGTATGATTATTGCTGAGAATTCTGGAAACTCAATTGCTCAAAGTTCTTGTACCACTATCCGCAATTGTGTGAGTGTCATTCAGACATTGTTGAGTTCTTTTAGTTTTGTGCTAGAAAACAATTTAGAAATCCATCAAGCATAGAAGTAATTGAAATGTTAGAGTGTCCCCCACCCATAAAGGCAGTGATCTGCAGCTTATGCTAAAAGACAGCCTGCCATTTCTAAAATAACTTTTCTGGACTTTTGGTGGGTTTAAAAAAACATTAGATGGATCAGGGTCCATGACGCATAGATGAAAATAATAAGAAACACCCCATCAGGAATAACAAGGATGATTTTTTTTTCTCTTTAACCAGCCAGCATAGAAGTAAAATAGGATTGCGAAGAGAAGTGTTAATACATTCATTCATGCAGAAAAATGAGGAAACAGCATGTGCAAATGAGTCCCTTGGATTGGAGATCCAGAAGGTTTTCCCCAAAGCAAGGAAAACAGGAAATTGAAGACAATCTCTGATCTTCATCCACGTACATGCGGATGTGTTTTCCCCCCAGTGTACAATGTACAAGGTGGGCATTTCAACAGAACAGAATCGTACAGAACAGAACAGAATAGCAGCATTGGAAGGGGCCTTGGAGGTCTTCTAGTCCAACCCCATGCTCCAGCAGGAAACCCTACACCATTTCAGACAAATGGTTGTCTAATCTCTTCTTAAACAGCCTCCAGTGATGGAGCACCCACAACTTCTGAAAGCAAGCCATTCCACTGGTTAATTGTATTCACTATTAGGAAATTTCTCCTTAGTTCTAGGTTGCTTCTGTCCTTGATTAGTTTCCATCCTTTGCATCTTGCCCTGCCTTCAAGTGCTTTGGAGAATAGGTTGACTCCCCCTTCTCTGTGACAGACCCTCATATATTGAAAGACTTCTATCATCTTGTTCCTAGTCCTTCTTTTCGTTAAACTAGACATACCCAATTCCTGCAACATTCTTCATATGTTTTAGCTTCCAGTCCCCAATCAACTTTGTTACTCTTCTCTTATTCTCTTTTATTCTGATCCCTTTCTCTCCAAACCCGCACGGTATCAAGTTTAGTTTATAGGATGGGAGAGTAGAACTCATATCTTTGATGACATTGTGGCTAACATGTTGAGGTTTTTTTTTAATCCCTTCCTCGTGGACATCTCTGCCTTTTATCCTTTGGAGACCTCCATTCGGTGACTTCCCCACTCAACATCGACACTGGATTTGGACTGCAAGCAAGTCTAAACAAAGAGTGGTCCTCCTTGCAGAGTGATGGCCCAATGTCAGGGGTTGTGTGAATGCTCTGTTGGGGATCGCAAAAGCTATAAGCAGTGGATTTTGTTTTAGTGATAAGCCTACTGGGGAACAGGAAGCAAATCCAATTGTCCGAGTCAATTCTGGTGTGTTTGTGGGTGTGTGCCTACATGCCTATGTACCTCTAGGTTTCAACCCTGATCTTCTACTTTTCCTATCTATTCTGTGTCTGTTTTCCCTTTTAGTTCCATAGTTAATTTATCCATTTCCACACACTCTAAAAATTTGTTGATTATTAAGCCTTCAGGTGGTATAGAATTTTCCTTCCAGTACTGAGCATATGAAATTCTTGCTGCTGTTAATATATGTAATATAAGATATTTTATCTTCCTATTATATATTTTTTGATTATTCCTAAGAGGAATAATTCTGGGACAAAATCAATTTTGTTTTTAGTTAACTCTTCTAACCACGTTTGAATCATTTTCCAGTATTTTTTCGCTTTGGGGCATGTCCACCAAGAATGAAAGAAGGTACCTTGTTGTTGTCCACACTTCCAACAATTTGGTTTTAAGTTTGGGTAAATCTTAGCCAGTCTTGAAGGTGCCAAATGCCAATGGTAGAATATTTTATGTTGGTTTTCCTTATATGCCGCCGATTTTGTTATTTTATAATTCACATTCCAAACCTTTTCCCATTCTTCCAGATCAATAGAATGTCCAAGGTTGCTACCCCATGCAATCATCGTTCCTTTCACAATTTCTTCCGCTCTTTCAAATTCTAATAAATGTTTATATAACTTTGATAATAATTTCTCATCTGGGCCAATCAAGATTTTATCTAGTGTTTGTATTTCATTATCTATTCCAAATTCCTCACTGTCTTTTTTATGTCTTGTTTGAATTTCCATACAGGCCCACCAATCCAGTTTTATTCTCTGCTCTTCCAATTTCTGTCTGCTCTTTAAGTTCCCTTGGTCATCTAGAATTTCCCTATACCTAGCTGTTTTCTTAACCTCCGTTATATTGGGGTGGATTACTGCTTCCAAGGGAGTACTTTTCCTATCAAACTTAAGATTCAACAAGTCTCCCCATCTTTTCTTCTCTCCTGGAGACAGAGCTTTGCCTACAGAAAGTGTATCCAGCCAGTTTCACAGCAATCTTGAATGGGGCTGGGGAATTCGTCTTCCTCGGCTACGCAAGGAGGAGGCCGCAGAGAGTAGTTACGTCCCTGGTTGTTGTCCCAGAATTCCTTCCCCCCCACCAGGTAGCAAAGGGCAAACTCAAGCACCATCCCTGCTGAGAGTGGGACTGGCAGAGGCAGACGGAAGGCAAAGCGGTCAGCATGGTCCCGGTCCCGCCCTGCAGGGGCGGCGTAGGAGGCACGAGCTTCATGCTCAGTAGCCCAAAAGTCCCAGGTGTATCGCACGGAGACTCTTTTCTCATAGGCCAGATTGAGCACACGGATGGTGCCAGAAACACAGGATCCCTCGGCCCGCACGCCCTCCAAAAGCACACACTGGGCTAGAAGACGGGGCAGGAAATCAGGCATGCTCAGGGGATCTGGGAACATTGGCTCCAGCAGCCGAGTCTGCAGGTTCAGAGATTCCTGAGGAGGTAAACGACGGGAGAGCAAGGATTAATCATCTTTTAACAACCCCATAATCCCTTGCGTGGTGGAATCTGGGCAACTGAATGAGCTAGCAGAGTTTTACTGGCCGGATGCCCTTCCTGTCACCAAGGCAGAGTTTTGTTCAGCAGATATATTCTCAGTGTGCCCAGAGAGAGAAATATCTGCCTCTGCCTAGGATCGAACTCACAGCCTCCATGATTGTGAGGCGAGAGCTCCACCTCTAGGCCACAGCACCATTTTGCAAGGATTAATAAATGGAGAAATTGTAGCTTTGTTACAGTATTAGAAGCAGGAGGGTGCCATGGAAAGTAAAAAAAAAAAGTCAAAATGGCAGCCATAAGCATGCAATCACAGTGCTGTCTTAAGGATTAGAACAGTGGTTCTTAAACAGGGCTAATTGGGGCATATTCTGAGGGGTGATGGGTACATTTGTAATTGCTCATTTGTGAGTCTGGGATCCAGTTTAGGGCTGTGGTTGCTGAGGTGCTTGTAAAAGAAGATTCTGGGTGTAATAAAATTTTTAGATCTCAGGTTAGGAGTAAATTGAGTCAAACATCTTAAGAACCACGGTATTAGATGGAAATCGGGTTGATTGGAAGAAAAACAATACAGAAAGATAAGGAAATATGTAGGATTGTAGATGCGTCAGACTGAAATGATGAAAACAGGTACTATATGAGAGATTGAGGGGAAGGGAAGGAAGCACAAAGCTAAAGGGTCCAAAAGAGAGCAAATTATCAAAATCCTGTCTAGAAAGGGAATAAGGGAAACAGGGAGAACCAAAAGGGATTGCAAGGAAAGAAGAAGAATCACGAGGAAATGTAACGGAATAGATAAAAGGAGATGACGGGGACCCTAAGAGAATATAGATATAAGCGGGAAAGCTGGAATAAGGGGAATCAGGCAATCCTTGAGCAGATGGGGATGAAACTGAGCTGACAACCAAGCCTTCCAGCTGGTGTGCTTATAGAGAAAAGGATGAAGAGATGATGCAAACACAAAAAGGAGACCAGAAAGGGAGACAGGTCAAGGGAGAGAAAAAGGGAGGGAAAGGTGGAAAACCAAAGAAGATGGAGGAGTTAAGAGATAGAAAGTCAGCTGAGAGAGAGAGAGAGAAAGAAAAATGGGGAATGAGAGAGAGAGAGAGAGAGAGAATATGACTGCAAGAATTTTCCCCTAAAGCTCTAATCAGTTGGAATGAAGAAATTAATTACATATTTCAATTTGGGGCAGATTTTCAGGACCAAGGAGCTGAGAAAATGACATTTTTAAGCTCGTGTGATAGAATACCCATCCACACAGACCAATTGATAACACTTCTTACTTTCCTTCTTTGGACTTTGAAGATACAGGAACATGTCCAGGGTGTTAGGAACCTTAAGAGATTGCTCCCTACCACCCGCACAGCTCAATAATCTCTAAAAGCCCGAAGCATAGTTAAAAAGAAATCAGCAGAACAAATATTGAATTGCTAAACCCAGACTTTTGGCAGCCAAAACTATGGTACTAGCCACAGTTTCCGATAATGGCTTTTCCTTGAAGCCTGAATTGTTCTTTGCGTACCCTTTTCCTAGAAATGGTTTTCTGCGGCTTTTCTTTGCTTCTTCGTTCAGATCTTTTGCAATGGTTCAAGGCCAGATTTTCAATTCTGTAATGCACTGACATGATTATTATTTTTAATTAGAAGTAATGGAAGCCACCATCCTTGGATAAAGCACCTGACACAGCCATAACTTCTGGATTATGTATTATTCAGCAGGTTTAAATTTGCTAGCCCTGAGGCCATGACTTTGTTGTTTTCTCTCTAATGGACTAAGGTAGACTCTTCTGGCATGGCCACCGAAAGGGTTCTGCAAAATGCAGGATGAGCAAAGCGATACAGAAAACTGTGGCCATCTCACAGACAGCTAGATTTTTGGAGCCCACTTTCTTGTGTACATTAAGGAAAGATGTCATTAGCACAAGGAAACTTAAATCTGTAAGATTTTACAGGGGTGTCTGGAAGGCATGGTCAAAAGGATGGAGAATGAGGGTCAGGTTGGTGTGGTGAAAGCTGCTTGCTTTTTATGTGCAAAAACATTCCACAGAGCTTTAACCTGTAACTCCCATTTTGACTTTTTTGACCCATGGACACCCCTCTAAGATTATTTTATCTAGATAGAAACTTAAAATGGCTCAAATACTAGATCTGGAGAGACAGGGCACATATTAATTCAGCTTTTAAAACCCTTGTTGTCTATCCAACAATGGTTGGAAACTAACCAAAGAGAGAAGCAACTTGGAATGAAGGAGAAACTTCTTAACAGTGAGGACAATTAACCAGTGGAACAGCTTGCCACCAGAAGTCATGGGCACTTCACCACTGGGGATTTTTAAGAAGAGACTGGACAGTCACTTGTCTCAAATGGTATAGGTTCTCTTGCTTGAGCAGCGGGCTGGACTAGAAGACCTCCAAGGTCCCTTCCAGCTTCTATTCTATTCTATTCTATTCTATTCTATTCTATTCTATTCTATTCTCTCAATAAAATAGTCTATTCTAAAAATGGTATCTTGCTTAAAACTGGTTTAAAACAGCACCCCTGTGTGGCCGCTGGAGGTAGCACTATTTCTGTTGCAAGGAAGACATTTTTGACCTTCCGAGATCTGGTTAGAAAATGGTCCTGTTTTTTTTCTCTCAAGGAAATGAACACCCTGTTCTTCTCCTTTGCTGAGAAAAAGAAAACTTTGAATCAATTGCATGGTTCTAAATTTTTTTTTAAGGCTCACCCAAACCCACCCCGAGGTGCCTCAGGGCAGGACCGACTTTTGTTACCTTCACCGGCGGGCAGAATGGCAGACACGGCGCAAAGTGGCTGAGGGAGTCGCGCCTCAGCTGGTTGTGAACTCTCTCTGGCACCTGTGGGAGGTCATTGGGCCAGAACTGCCGAACGCTGATCAGCTCCAGGCCCAAGGAGTCGGCGAAGCGCACCCGCTTGCGAGTCCTGGGGCTATGGCTGCGTGATGCTCCTCGTATCCTACCCTGAGCCGGGGCAGAGCGAGTCCGGCGCCTTCCCCTCCTTTTGGGTCCCCTGAAGAGATGGCGACGTCTCTGGGTCCTGCCACGCGGCCTGCCCTCGGACTCGGATTCGGAGCCTTCAGTTCCCGAATCCTCGGCGATGCTTGGACGGGCCGTGCGATAATAGGCCCTCTCGTACAAGCCGGCGATATAGCTTAAATTGCGGGGAATGTTGCTGGGGGTCAATGGGGAAGGCGGAGCGTGGGCCATAGGAGCGAAGTTTCCGACCCCTCTTCCTTATGGCCAGTGGTGGGATTCAAATAATTTAACAACCGGTTGTCTGCCCTAATGAGTTCTTCCAATTACCAGTTCACCAAACTGCTCAGAAAGTTAACAACTGGTTCTCCCGAAGTGGTGCGAACTGGCTGAATCCCACCACTGCTTACAGCCCAGCTCACTTGCCCCGTCCAACCGATTATGATCTTTTAGTCGTGGTTACCTTCAGGGATCACAGTCCTTGATGAACCCTTCCACGAGACTCGTCCTTCTCTCACGGTGCTTGAGGGGGCTCACGTCCTATTTCTCCTTGGGTGGGTGGGTGGGGAAGACTTGCCTCTTGATCATCCTCTTGCCTGTTTTCCAATCTTTGGAGCACCAAGATCTCCTTGTATCCTATGACCTCTTCCGGATCGCGGATTCCTGTGTCTTCTTGCTGCTCTACAATCGTTCTGCTTCTTCACAGGAATTTACGCGGGGTGGGTAGGGAGGAATAAACGCTCCATTCTCTGCCATCGGGGAATCTCTGTTTCTCCCATTGAATCTTCTGCCTGGTTCTTTCCTAGGAGGAGAAAAAGGGAATTGTCTGCCCAAGATCTGTTATTCATAATGTTAGGACCTCTCCTTCAATGAAAATGTTGTATATCTGCCTCATCTCTGCTTTTGTCCTATCGCACCGGTTGTCTAAACTGTCCTCTGTCCTTTTTGATTATCTATGTCTCCTTGCTGATATCTTAGGCAGATCCTGAGTCTCCAAACACCCTCTCCCTTAGGCTATTGATTCAATGGGGGCGGGTGGCGCTCTTTGCCTCTTGCCAAGGGCTCCATTGTTCCTTTCTGCCTTCCAGCTGTCACTCACTCCGTCCGACTGCCTCTGTCTCTCTGGCTCAATCCTTTTATATCTCTACCAAAGCCTACCTTATCCATTCAACGACGTGTTTTCCTTGAGAGCTTGCATGCTTATAAGCTTTTTTGGGTTCAGTCCAGCCAAAAGGTGCCTTCAAAATTACTTTCACCGCTGACTAGGAAAGCCGGACTTCTACTTTCTGACCAGATTGATGCTCGAGCAAGGAATCCTTGCGAAAAATCCCAGAATCACACCCAAAAGAGTTTTGGAAGAGCAGAGAAAGAAATGTCTCTATGACGAGACTCCCAAAAAATTTTATTACTTCTGGAAAGAGAAGTCCAAGTGCCAGGGACAAAATGTCTCTTTAAAAAGAGATCCGTGCCCAGAAATGTTTCCACAAAGAGATGAATAATTCAGAAGATCAAATGGAGTTAATGCACTGACAGAGATATCGAAAGGAGAAAAACCTCACACTCACCGAGGAAGGGAGTGGACCGAGAATGGGGGTCATTGACATGAATCAGTTTGGAAAGAGGAGGTCAGAAATGGGATGCTGGAATGGGTGGCCTCCATGTTGGCCTGTGGGGTAAAGCAGAGACACTTTCCGGGCTCCCCAAGACATCTTATAACCTTGGATGTCAAGAAGAGGTGTTAGGTTGGCTTGGCGGGATCATTAACTAGGAAATTCTGTATACATCTGAATCATCAAGGTTTACTTGTCTGGTCATGAATAATGAAACTCCATCTTGGATCTGCTGAAATGCCCTTGAGCTCTTTGTCATGCAGCATAAAAAGGGTTGAGCTATGCAATTTAAAAAAAAAAGGGGGGGTCTTCTCTTCTGATACAAATTGACCAACTGTCTCCAGTGCACCAAGTTCCCTTGATCAAACCAGGAGAAGAAACTTTAGAGCAACTTCAGAAAGATAAGTGTATCCAACTACTTTGTTCTGTCTGTTAAATTCTGGAGAGATGTACAGAGTTCCTTGGCTGTTCTACAATCTATGGTAGTAGCAGCTTCAAGACGGGTGGACTTCAACTCCCAGAATTCCTCATGCTGGCTGGTGTTGGAAGAAAAATTTGGTCCAGTTCCAAGCTGGGAGAAAGATGCTGGAAATAAAATGGAGTCTGGCTTTACAGAATCCAGGAAAGAAGGTCTCTGTTTATTTGGATGTCAGAAACTTTAGTGACATTAGCATGTTTCTGGGGTGGCTGATCAAATGGGGTTGGGGTAGGTGGGCTTTGATACATTCTTTGAAGCTTTGTGATTGAGATGCCTGTTCCTGCATAAGAATGTGTCCTTTAATATTTTAATGGCTGTTGTCAGATTCCTATGAGATCATGTAAGGGTCATGGCTGGCTCTTCAAGCAAAGGGGGAAATGTAAATCCTAGGTGTTTGAGCTAATCTTGTCAGTTTTGACTTGGCCTAATTGTGTTGCTTATTTGGAGTCTCTTTGCTTATGAATAGATTGGCCCAATCTTTCTGAATGGATACAAAATCTCCACTCTTAAAGACTAGCCTCTTCAAGTTTCTGCTTGAGGCTGTTTTCCTATGGATGGAAGTCTGGGGCTTCTTTCTGTCTTTAAGAACACATTTCTCCATTTCTCCTTTGGAAATAAAATATTCTGTCTCTTTTAATATTACCCAAAATATTTCATTCTCTAGGAAAGTGGGGGCTTCCCACATTGGGGAACCAGCTTCAAGATGGGCGGACTTCAATTCCCAGAATTCCCCATGCGGGCTGGGGAACCAAGGTCCTGTATGTGCATGTGTTCCCAATCTTAAAAGATGTGACATTTGAACGCAGGGTCTCTTTTCTCTTAAGCAAATCCTTATGTACCCATAATCCAACCAAGCCTGAGTTTTTCCATTTGGATAGTCCTTGATTTACAACTATCTGTTTAGTGACTTTTTGAAGATCAGGAAAATTTTCTCCTTTGGGCAAAGCCCTTTTTGGCAAAAAATAGCTTATTCAGAAACTCAGCGCTGGAAATATTATTCTGGAAGTCCTGGAGTACACACTCAAATATTAAGAAATACAGGTAGTCCTCAACTTACGACAATGGAGCCCAAAATTTCCGTTTGCTAAGCAAGATAGTTGCTAACTGAACTTTGTCCCATTTTACGACCTTTCTTGCCACATCACTTAACATCACTGCAGATGTTAAGTTAATAACACCATTGTTAAGTGAACCTGGCTTCCCCAGGGTTTTTGCTTGTCAGAAGGTCGCAAATGAGGGGATCACATGACCCACGGATGTTGCAACCATCATAAATATGAGTGAATTGCCAAGTGTCTGAATTTTGATCACGTGACCAAGGGGATGTTGCAATGGTCGTAAGTGTGACAAACAGCTGTGAGTCACTTTTTTTCAGGCCATAATAGCTTCAAATGGTCACTAAGTCAATGGTTATAAATCAAGGACTATTTGCATATAAACATGACTGGGATGGAGGCTGACCTAAGTTAATTTGCCACTTGCATAAGGTTATTTAAACTGATGTGTTGGAAGTAAAATCAGGTCGATTCTGAGCCAGGAGAAAGATGCAGGAACCAATGAATTTGGAGGCAAGCTGCAGGAAAGGAGATTTCCATTGACATCTAGTCCTCGAATTAGGAACCACAATGGAGCCCCAAATTTCCATTGTTAAGTGAGACATTTATTAAGTGAGTTTTGCCCCATGGTACGACTTGCCACACCATTGTTAAGTGAATCACTGCAGTTGATAAGTTTGTAACACGGTTGTTAAGTGAATCTGGCTTCCCCCATGGACTTTGCTGGTCATATGGTCGCAAAAGGGGATCATGTGACCCCAGGACACAGCAACGGTCATAAGTATGAACCAGTTGCCAAGCATCTGAATTTTGATCATACGAGCATAGGGATGCTTCAAAGGTTTCAACTATACATCCGACCTGGACTGTGTTGTTTCTCTGTGTCATATATGTGGGTATGCAGGTATATGCATAATTTTGTGTTTATATATTTATTATGTCGTGTCTATGTAGTGTATATTGGAGGTGGTGACCTTTTGAGAGCTGTAGGCAATGAAATTTCATTTTAACATATGCCGATTAGCGTACATTTAAAGTGACAATGAAGTTATTCTAAATCTAAAGTCTTAAGTCTGTGAAAAACAGAAATAAGTCACTTTTTTTAGAATAGAATTCTTTATTGGCCAAGTGTGATTGGACAAAAAAGGAATTTGTCTTGGTGCAAATGCTCTCAGTGTACATAAAAGAAAAGATACATTCGTCAAGAGGCAAGAATCATAAGGTACAACACTTAATGATAGTCATAGGGTACAATAAGCAATCAAATTATACTAGGAAACAGTCAGTATAAATCATAAGGATACAATTGACAAAGTTACAATCATACAGTGGGAGGGGATGGATGATAAGGAGTGATGGATGGATTAATAGTAATAGTAGTGCAGACTTTGTAATAGTTGAACAGTGTTGTGGGAATTATTTGTTTAGCAGAGTGATGGCTTTCAGGAAAAAACTCTCCTTGTGTCTAGTTGTTCTGGTGTGCAGTGCTCTATAGAGTCATTTTGATGGTAGGAGTTGAAACAGTTTATGTCCGGGATGTAAGAGGTCTGTAATTGGCTGTCCCTCGCTGCTGGGATGAGAGCCTATCGATGGTTCCGCCCCAGACGCCTAATGGACCCGGAAAGGTTTCGATGGCGCTGGGGTTCTTTTCCGCCTCCCTCGACCACAGCTTCGGCCGAGCGCTGCGGCTGCCTGGCAACGGCGGCGTCAGAGCCTTCGACGGTTGTCCCCTGCGGCCTCTTCCCGCCGTAGACCCGATGGGCCCCTGGTTCTCCGAGGAGCTCGAGGATGAAGCGGCGGAGAAGATGCCTGGAGAGCAGATGGAGGGCCAGCCACTCCGAATTCGACCGTGTCCAGTTCGAGCCTATATCAGGACCTATCTGGAAGCGATCAGGCGGCGTGCTTACTTCTCCGCTCTGATTGCGTCCACCGATGATCGCCCTGCTGCCCTGTTTGGTGACCCGCTCCCTCCTTCAATTGAGGGGGATGACCCGTTGCAGGGCAGAGCAGAAATTTAGCTTACATCTGCGGATAAGGTCGCCAATTCGTGCTGACTTGGACTCTGACTGGCAGTGGTCTGATGATGGGGTGGCGATGAGTCTGGTGGATCCTATCTGGGTTGAGTTTGACCTGTCTCCCCGATGAGGTGGACAGGATCATCACGGAGGCTATCTTCTACCACGTGTTTATTGGACCCGTGTCCTTCCTGGTTGGTGTATGCCTCCAGGAGGTTATGCAGCTGGCTCCAGGCAGTTGTTAACGCCTCTTTGAGTGAGGGAGTCTTTCCTGCCTCCTTGAAAGAGGCGTGGTGAGGCCCTCCTCAAGAAGCCTGCCTTGGGCCCGCCGTTTGAACAACTATCGTCCAGTCTCCAACCTTCACTTTTTAGCGAAGGTTGTTGAGAGCGTGGTGGTTCAGCAGCTTCCCTTGTTCCTGGAGGAAACTGAGTATTTAGATCCATATCAGTCGGGCTTCAGGGCCGGACACAGCACGGAGACAGCATTGGTGCACTGATGGATGATCTCTGGAGGGCTCGGGACAGGGGTTTTCCTCTGTCCTAGTCCTGTTAGATCTCTCAGCTTCGATACCATGGTATCCTTCTGCAGCGGCTTAGAGGATTGGGGTGGGGGGAACCATTTTTGCGTTGGTTCTCCTCCTTCCTCTGGGCCGCCGCAGTCGGTGTTGGCAGGGGACAGAGGTCGGCCGAGGCCCTCACTTGTGGGGTGCCTCAGGGGTCTGTCCTCGCCTCTCCTGTTCTACATGAAACCGCTGGGTGAGATCATCCGAGGTTTTGGGGTGAGTATCATCAGTATGCTGATGATACCCAGCTTACATCTCCACCCCAGACCAGATCAGTGATGCTCTCTCGTGATGTCCCGTGTGCCGTGCGATGCGGGTCTGGATGGTAGTAACAGGCTCCAGCTCAACCCCACCAAGACGGAGTGGCTGTTCTTACCGGCATCTCGGTCTTTATTGGATGTACCATCTTTGGTCATGGGGAGAGGTGTTGCCCCGTGGATAGAGGCGAGAAACCTGGGTGCCCTCCTGGATTCACAGCTCAGTTTGGAGGAGCATGTGGGAGCTGTGGCCAGGGGGCTTTGCCCAGGTTCGGCTGGTTCGCCAGCTTCGCCCTTATTTGGACCGAGATGCCCTTGAGCGGTTACTCATGTGCTCGTCACCTCTAGGATCGACTACTGCAAGCTCTTTACATGGGGCTCCCTTGCGGACGATCCGAGGCTACAGCTGGTGCAGAATGCAGCCGCGGGGCTGTGATGGGGTATCGATACTCCCATGTTACACCCTCCTGCGGCTTGCATTGGTTGCCGGTTGCCTCGGGTTGCCTTCAAGGTATTAGTAACAACCTATAAAGCCCTTAATGGCTTGGGTCCAGGGTACTTGCGGGAACACCTCCTGCCAGCATCACTTTCTGATCGCCCTGTTGGCTCCATAGGAGGGGCCTCCTTGGGATACCGTCGGTCAGGCATTGTCGGCTGGCGGTTCCCAGGGCTAGGAGCCTTCTCGTGGGGCCCTGCCCTCTGGAATCAGCTCCCGTGGATCTCCGTTTGGCCCCTGACCTCGCTCCTTCCGCCGGGACCTGAAGACTTGGTTGTTTCAACGGGCGGCCTGGAATGACCCGGGGGTTGGGTTTTAATTTTTAACTGTATTGGCTTGTTTATTTGTTTAATTCTTTTTATTGTAAATTTTCTCTGTTTTAATGTTTGCCCCCTGAGTCCTTAGGGAGTAGGGCGCATACAAATCGAATAAATAAATAAATAAATAAATAAATAATATTTTCACAGCCCTCTTTTTGACTCGTGCAGTGTACAGGTCCTCAGTGGAAGGCAGGCTGGTAGTAATTGTTTTTTCTGCAGTCCTAATTATCCTCTGAAGTCTGTGTCTGTCCTGTTGGGTTGCAGAACCAAACCAGACAGTTATAGAGGTGCATATGACAGACTCAATAATTCCTCTGTAGAACTGTATCAACAGCTCCTTGGGCAATTTGAGCTTTCTGAGTTGGTGCAGAAAGAACATTTTCTGTGCCGTTGTAAGTTTGAAAGGTCACTAAATGAACTGTTGTAAGTCGAGGACTACCTATGTTTAGGAATCGGACGCGAAGTGACTCAGCATGGCTTCTGGGACAGCCAAGAGGCTGGCATGGCGAGTATGGAGGGATTTTTATACCCTTTTGGAACTTTGAAATCGAGATGGGGTTATTTGATCAGATTATTTTGATTAGATTATGTGGGATTCTTGATCTAGTTTCGAAGTAAACAATCACCAGCCAAAACTTCCAATAGAAAACAATGGTACTTTTATTTGCTACACACACACACACATACAGTGGGCACACCTAATCATCAATATGTATGCCTTATATTCTCTTGCACATTTTATAAATTTACAAATAAATACTACAAATTTACATCCCACCTTTTCTTTATTGGCTTAGTATTCATGTCACCACTACCTATCCAAAGTGTCTAAAATGAATACGTTTTTATATGTATATGAAATGAATACATGTCTATATGTCATATTCACACTTACACTTGTTTTCTCATACACACTTGACAAACTAAACTAAATAAATAAAAATAAACAAATTATCTCCTGATTACATCTCCCACCACTCTAATTCTATCACTTCCCTGCCCTTATTTACGAATTACCTTTTATGGTCCTAGTTCCTGAGGGTTGTCTCTAGAGTAACTATCATATCAGCAAATTCTGGTTGAGGCCGGTTTTTAGCATAGCAGAGGCCTTCCTACCTACAATTCTCAAGCTTCAGCCTAGCTCATGAGATTAGAAATGCAAACAATGTAGTTTCTTCCCAGGCCAGCATGCATGTCTTCTTACAATTCTGTCAAAACAATAAACTCCCACATATTAGATGCTGTGTTCTAACCTAATCTAATCTGTATTACCCACCCCTTTCCTGGGTGTGATGCAGGGTAAAGGCTAGCCTTGGGGAAAGGCGGGGGAAATGGAGATTCTTTGCCTCTTTGTGTTTTTCTTATTCAGATCCTTAATCCTGTCAATTCAGTCTTTTCTTCCAGTCTTCAAATTGGGGTTACTTGAGGCCATCCAGGCTGGGAGGCAGGGATTGCTTTAGCTTCTTCTCTATGGATGTTTTTTCTTTGCCTTCTCTGGGGGGCATGGAAATAAAGAGGAGAGGGTTCTTCTTATGATTCTTCCTACACGTGTTTTTTTAATTGTTCAATTATTTTATGTTTTAAATTTTTTTGTTGTTGTATTGTTTAAATAATAATTCCGATATGTCATTAGCGTCTTAACAATTTTTTAAAAATTTGTCATATCCTATAAAAGGACTTGGCACCACTTAATGCAGGCAGTCCTCAAACTTACAACATTTCATGTAGTGACTGTTGAACATCACAACAGGACTGGGGGAAAAAAAGCGATCCATGGCCGTTTTTCACACTTAATAACCGTTGCAGCATCCCTGTGGTCATGTGATCAAAACTCGGACGCTGGGGAACTGCTTCGTATTTGTGATGGTCACAGTGTCTTTGGTCATGAAGGCAAATATACGTGTCCCAGGATAACACAGTTCACTTAGCGACTGTTCAAAGCTACAACGTCACTAAAAAAAAGGGAGCGATGACCATTTTTCACACTTATGACCATTGAAACATCCCCATGGTCTCATGATAAAAATTCAGACTCTTGGCAACTCACTGACTCATATTTATGATGGCCGCAATGTCCTGGGGGGTCACATGATCTTTTATGACCTTCTGACAAGCAAAGTCCATGGGGAAGCCTGATTCACTTAACAACCAGTTGTCTCCTAACAACTGCAGTGATTCACTTAACAACCATGGCAAGGAAAGTCAGAAACTCCCTTATGTTTCACTTAACAACAGAAATGTTGGCCTCACTTGTGGCCGTAAGTCAGGGACTACCTGTAAATACTTTTTTTGTGTGTGCTTTGCCTGAATTACTTGGTGATCTTTATTTTACTACCTTTACCACCATTTTTAGAGAGGGCTGTAAAACCCTGCAAAGCGGTATATAAATCTAACTGCTATTGCTGTTAAGGCCTATTTCCTCCCCCCCAAACCTCCGAAAAGAAACCGGAAGTTGTGATCAAGAGGCTTTTAAGACTGTAATCCTTTGGGCTACGCGCAGGGCGGGGCCAAAAGGCCGTTAAACCTTTAGGAGCCAATCAGAAATATCAGCTTTCCCATCTTGGTATGGAAAACGAAGGGCGGGACAAAAAAAATTCAACCCATTAAAATAGGAAAAGAGGAATGCCGTTCCGCCCAATGGACTAAAACCGTGCGCCAGATTTGCAACGTCATCCACTTATGCAACGTGATTTTTTAGCTGATTGGCTGAAGGCGGGTTGGGAAGCCCAATGAAAACATAAACGGATATGATTGACACATTACTTTTCCGCCAATAAACGGCGGATTTACGTTTTTAAAAAAAAACCCATGTCAAACGACCAATCACGCATCGAGGATTAAGATTGGCGAGGAAAAGGCGGGCAAAATCTACCTCCCTTGCTTCAACCTCCCTCTCCTTTCTTTTTACGCTCGTCAATCCTTTCCCACTGGGGCCTAACAGACTGACACCGACCTCCTCCATTCAGCTCCGCACCCGGAGCAAAGAAAGGTGGTGGTGGTGGGGGAAACCTTCCTGCCGTCCCAATCAGCGAGCAGTAACGCTTTGAGGGCGGGGTCCCAAAGAAAAAAAACCCCTTCGGCTCCCATCCACCATTTTGAAGGCGGGTCGAACAGGCCAACCTTTTTTCCAATCGCTGACGGACGCCTCTTGATTGACGGCCGCGCCGGGCCAAACGAGGAGCCCAGGCTGAGGGCGCGAGGCAGAGGACCAATAGAGAGCGTCGGGGCGAGTTAATAGGAGCGGGCGCAAGACGGGGTAGCCAATCCGAGCGGGGCGGTGAAGGCGGGCAGCCTGTGGTGGTGGCGGAGGCGGCGGCGGTAGCAGCGACGGCAGCGGCGGGCTCTATGGCGTCCGTGAAGGGCACGAGCGGCAGTGGCGGGCGAGGCGCCATCGCGGCCTTGGGGGGCGACGGGGAGCCGGGCGGGGGCCCGGGCGGGGGCCTGCCGTCGCAGTACGGGAACGGGCTGGGGGGAAGCGGCCCCGGGGGGGAGCAGGGCGGGGGGCTCCGCGTGGAGGAGGAGGAGGAGGAGGAGGAGATGCTGATCGAGGTGGCGGGCGGCGGCGGGAGCAGAGGCGGCGGCGGCGGCGGCGGCCCCAGGGGCGCCCTCTCGTCGTCCTCCTCCTCCTCGCTGCCCTCCCGGGTCGGCCAGACCGGCGTGGGCGCCCCCCACCACCACCCTCACCCCGAGGAGCTGGAGGAGGAGGCCGGCCTGGGCGAGGGCGACCCCGGCGACTCCGCCATCGAGGACCCGGTGAGCATTTTCTCTCTCCCACCCCCCTCTCTCTCACACACACACACACACACACACACACGGGCGTGGGGGAAATGGGTTGGGGGCTTTGTGGGTTGGTGGATGAAGGAAAAAGAGGAGGGGAGGGAGGATGGAAGAAAGGGAGAGAAAGGAAAGAATTTTTAAAAAGCGGAAAAATTAAAGAGGGAGATCTGGAGGAAGGAGATCGGGATAAGTGGAAGGGAGGAAGGAAAAAATTAAAAAGGAAATATAGAAAGAAGGAAGGAAGGAGATGGGAAGGAGATAGGAAGGAAAGAATTTAAAAAAGGAAAATTAGAGTGGAAGGAAGGAAGAAAAGATGGGGATAAGAAGGGAGGAAGCAAAGAATTTTAAAGGGAAAATGGTAAGAAAGAACGAAATAATTTTTTAAAAGGAAAAATAAAGGGTGGGAGGAAGAAAGGAGATAAGAAAACGAAAGATAGCTGAAAGGAGAATTTAAAAGGAAAATAAATGGGAGGTGGAAGAGGAAAGGATGTAGATGGGAATGGAAGGAAGGAAAGAATTTAAAAAGGAAAAATGAAATAGGAAGGAAGGAGATGAGAATAAAAAGAGGAAGGAAAATTTAGAAAAGGTAAAATTAAAAGAGGAAGAATTCTTAAGGAGGGAGATGGGAATAAGAGGAAAAATTAAAAGAGAGGAAGGAAGGAGTTTTTAAAAAGGAAAAATTAAAGGGTGAGTGCAAGAAGGAAGGGAGTAGATGGGAATAAGACGAAGGGAGGAAGGAAATAATTTAAAAAAGGAACATTGAAGGAAGAGATTTCTTTTCAAAAGAAGAAAAATTAAAGAGGAAGGAGGAAGGAGATGGGAATAAGAGGGAGGAAGGAAACAATTTAAAAAAGGAAGGAAGGGGAGAATTTTTTTAAAATTCTGTTCCTCCTCCTCTCTTTGACCCGGATCTGTCTCTTCTTTGCCCCACATGCCTGGCTGGAGAACAATAAGAGGGATGGAAGCCCCTCTTTTTTAAAAAAAAAAGCATTTTATTTTTATTTTTGGACTAGAGCCCGGTTGCTTCATAGCCAGCGAAGCTGATCAGGAGGAAGAGCAATTTTTTTTTGGCGCATTTTGAAAAAAAAGAAAAGAGGGATAGGAAGGGAAGGGCGTCTGTTTGTGGGGGAGGAAGAAATATGAGATTGAGCCATGGGGCTTAATGAGAGATTGGGTGGGGGGAGAGGATTGAAAAGAGTGGGGGGGGGGGCTTCTCCGCAGGGAAGGCAAGGCAGATCCTGGAGGGATTGGGGAGGGGTCTGGGAGACACGTGGCTGCTTGGAAAAGGTCCCTAGGCGGGATGCTTTGATAGGACGGTAGAGCTCCAGGGCAGGAAGAGCCTCCATTACTTCTCAGCGTGGGAACAAAGAGCGTTTAGCGGAGGATGGGAGCCTCCCACTATTTGGGCCAATCTGGAGAAAAAGGCCCTCTTTAAAGGCCGAAGGGGCTTCCACCTTCTGAAACAACGGCTTTGGGGAGGCAGCCCAGATGGAGCCAGGTGTTTGTAGGGGGTTGTAAAATATCTATCTATACAAAAGCGAAAGACCCCTCACGCATCATAACAAAATCTCCAGAACCATAAAGCCTACAAACTTGACATTGGGCACGTATGTTCCTCTTGGCTTCTAAGTGCTCACTAAGAAAGGATTTTTCGAAATGACCCTCAGAGCATTAGAATTTCATTATATTATTATTAACCCGCTCAGATGCTAAGGCGTTCCACTCTCCCTCCCCGCCTGAAAAGAAATTCTTCCAAATGCAAAACACAAGCAGAGGAGAGGAGTTTCAGTTTCAGAGCACCAAGCAGCTTTAGGACAGAACGGTTGAGCTAAGCCCTGCCCAGGCTCCTTGCTGTCTCCTTGCTCACACAGCAAATACTGTGTTTCCAAACAGCCCTCAACTCTCTCACACACTGATAGGATGCTAGCCAGAGGAATACCGATGGATGCTGGTAGACAGAGGCAGACATTTTTTTCCTCCCCAAAAACTAAGCCTATATTTGGGGAGGAGGTTGGAAAGCCTGCACCATTTAATGGAAGGGAAACAATGTTTTTTATCCTTGTACACGAGATGTGGGTGGTTAGAATTCACAATCTGTTTCAAATGGAAAATGAGGGGAAAAATAATGGGATCCAAGAGGGAAAAATCAGGAGGCAGAGGAAGGATGCGCAGCTGTTTGGAGTGGTATGCAGGTAATTCTTGATTTATGTCCCCAATTGAACCCCGAAATTCGGTTGCTAAGCAAGATGCCGGTGAAGTGAATTTTGCCTCCTGTTAACACCTTTCTTGCCATGACAGGGTTAAGGGAATCACTCTGGTTTTTGAGTTAGTAAAACGGTCACTAAGCAAATCTGGCTTCCCCTGTTGACTTGGCTCATCTGAAAGTCGCAAAAGGGGGATCACCGTGTGACCCCGGGACCCAGTGATGGCCATAAATAGGAGTCAGTAGCCAAGCACCTGAATTTTGATCATGTGACTATGGGGTAGTAAGTGTGAAAAATGGTCATAAGTCACTTCAGTGCCATCGTAACTTCGAACGGTCACTGAACGGACTGTTGTAAGTTGAGGGATTACCTGTATTACCCATGATTGGATCCTAGTTGGCAGGGCAATTGGTCCTTGAATTACAACCACAATTGGGGTCCAGAATTTCCATTGCTAAGTGAGACAGCTTTGCCTGATTTTACAACCGACCTTGCCATGGTTGTTAAGGGAATCATAGGGTTGTTAAACAAATCCAGCTTCTCCCCCCTGGTCGACTTTGCTAGCTGGAAGCCGTCCAAAAAGGTCACAAATGGTGTGACTGTGTGACACCCCCCCCCCAAGGACAAGTCCCCCAAATTTTGATCAACGTCACCATGGAGATGCTGCCCTGGCCGTAAGCATGAGAACCGGTTGTAATTCATTTTTTCCCCCAGTGGCATTATATCAAATGTCACTAAATGAATATGTCGAGGACTACCTGTGATTTCGTTGTAGAATGGAAAGAGGTGGCCCTTGACTTACAGCAGTTCATTTAGTGACCATTCAGTCACAACAGCACTGAAAAAAGTGATTTAGGACCATGTTTCACACTTAACGGAGCATTCCAGCATCTTTGTGGTCACGTGATCAAAATTCAGACCCTTGACAACTGACTCAGATGGATGGCCTCTCGCGACCCCCTTCGTGACTTTCTGATGAGCCAAGTCAATGGGGAAAATCATATTCAGCGAACAACCGTGTGACCAGCAAAATAACTGCACAGATTCACTTAACAATGGTGGCAAGGAAGGTCGTAACCTGGGGCCAAACTCAAACCAATACCTCGCTCAGCAACAATAAATTTTGGCTTCGTTGTCATAAGTCAAAGGCTCCCTATACTTTTTTTAGAAGGAGCCTTTGGGTGGGAACAATTCAAAAAGGACATCTTTATTTTTTGCTCATGGCTTCTCGCTCATTCCTCCCCAGGAGCTGGAAGCCATTAAAGCCAGGGTACGAGAGATGGAGGAGGAAGCTGAGAAGTTGAAAGAGTTGCAAAATGAAGTTGAGAAACAGATGAACATGAGCCCCCCACCCGGCAACGGTGAGACACCCCCCACCCCTAGAAATTTCTTGCTATTCTGAATTTCAGCCATCTTCTCACATAGGGGAGCCGTTTAACTATTAAGGATTGTAGACACATTCACACACAATGTCATATGGTGTGAGTTTGCGTTTGTATCCATGAGTATATATGACGAAGGCCTCTTTGGTCTACTGTTAAGGTACTAGGTGAGAAAGCGGGAAACTGAGTTATAGTCCCACCTTAGTCATGAAAGCCGGCTGTGTAACTTTAGCCCAATCACCAGGAGATGGTAAGTTCTAGTTTTGTCTCAGGATGGAAGATGGCTGGGTGTCTATGGGCCAATCACCAAGAGATGGCCGAGTTCTAGTTTGCCTCAAGCACAAAAGCCAGCTGGGTGATTTGGGGCCAGTCACCAGGTGATGGTGAGTTCTAGTCCCATCAGGCATGAAAGCAGACTGGCTGGTCTGTTCCTGTCTCAGCCTAAACCCACCTCACAGGGTGGATGTTTGTTTATTTATTTATTTATTTATTCATTCATTCATTCATTCATTCATTCATTCATTCATTCAACTTATATGCCGCCCCCTCTCCGAGGACTTGGGGCGGCTTACAATTAAAATACAACAATAAATTAATTTTAAAAAGTATTAAACAATTAAGCTGAATTAAAATTTAAAACCCCCAGTTAAATAACCCCAGCCCAGGAGAATCAGCACAGCCCAGATTGTAAAAAGAGCCAAGTTTTCAAATCATGGCGAAGGTGCGAGATCGAGCCAAACGAGCCTGCGGCGAAGATTCCACAAATGGAGCCACACAGGTCCTCTCCCCGGTCGCCGTTACTGTTTTCCAGACGGCACCAGGAGACCTGCCTTAGGCGGTTGGCATTAGATGGGGAGAAGCCGCTCTCAGAATAACCTGACCCATGCCTGTTGGACTTTAAATGTTAATACCAAGACCTTGAATCTCACCGGAGGGCAACCAGAAGCCAATGTTATGGGAAAATAGGAGGAAGATATGTTGAATATGTTCACCTCCTTGAGTTATTTGTAAAAAATATTAAAAGCAGGATACAGATAAATAAAATATACGTGTCTTTGTGCACAGGATATATGGAAACTCAGGTCCCATAGGCCAATCACAATAGGTTTTTTTAAAAATTCTCAGAAAAAAGGTAATTGTGCTTAGAAATGTTCACAGACCATAAATTGGACAAGCATTAAGGAAATGTTTAGAAGGAAGTGGCAACCATTCAAATACCTAATATAAACACATAGTCAAATAATGGGGCCTCAGTTCTGGTACATCTGGTGCATATCTATGAGTGGGTCTGTGCTTGTGTGTTTGTGTATATACACTTACAAGCCCTCCCTCCTCTAAATCTCTAGAAGAGGCTAGACTGTCCCTTGCAGAGTTAACTGAATCATATCTTTGCTCTCTTAAGCTCAGAGAACAGTCTAGCAGGTGATGTTAAATGACATTTTACCTTCTGGGAACACGGAAAGACCAATTGCCTTGTGATTGTCACATGTTTAATTCCTGTAAAGTAGAAACGTGTACCGTATTGAAAAAGAGTCAAAAATTGTGTTAAATTGACTAGGAAATCCAGGCCCTGAAATGGTGGAAAATTAATTCTGTTGTTGACGTGGATATTAGGGAGAATTGCTACCTTTGGAGTCAGGATGGATAGATAACCCTAAAAACCCCTAACCGTCACCCTTTATCTAAGGCTGTTCCTGAGTACCAGGAGTCAGGAAAAATTCTCCCTTCCAACAATCTCTCAAGGTTCCTTTTTTAAAAAGGCAACTGGACTGCTTTTTCTTAAGAAGAAAACATTCCGCTTCTCATCCAAGAAGATTTATTGATGGAGCTTCTGGATTGAGAAGCAAAATGTCTTCTTACAGAATAGCAGGGTTGGAAGGGACCTTGGGGGTCTTCTAGTCCAACCCCCTACAGGTAGGAAACCCTATACTATTTCAGACAAATGGCTGTCCAATCTCTTCTTAAAAGCTTCCAGTGTTGGAGCCTCCACAAGTTCTGGAGACAAGCTGTTCCACTGATTTATTCTCATTGTCAGGAAAATTATCCTTAGTTCCAGATTACTACTCTCCTTGGTGAGTTTCCAACCGTTGTTTCTTCTCCTGCCTTCAGGTGCTTTGGAGAACAGCTTGACTCCCTCTTCTTTGGGGCAGCCCCTGAGATATTTGAAAACTGCTATCATGTCACCCTTAGTCCTTCTTTCCATTAAACCAGACATACCCAATTCCAGCAACTGTTCTTCATATGTTTTTTTTAAAATTACATTTATATGCCGCCCTTCTCCGGAGACTCAGGGCGGCTTGCAATGTTTGGAGCACAACCCAATGCGCTCAGCAATAGCCTTCATTCCATTGTATATCCCTGCTTATTACTAAGCGGCATTTTTACAAAGTCAGCTTACTGCCCCCAACAATCTTGGGTCCTCAGTTTACCTACCCCAGGGGGATGGAAGGCTGAGTCAACCTTGAGCCTGGTGGGATTCGAGCCTGCACTAATTGCAGGCAGCTGGAGCTAAGTGCTAGGTTTTTAACAGCCTGCACCACCAAGGCTCATTCAACTCTTTAAGATGGGTGGACTTCAACTCCCAGAATTCCCCAGCCAACATGGAGGTCAGCAACCTCAGACACTTTTAAGATGGGTGAACTTCAACTCCCAGAATTCCTCAGGTAATATGGCTGCTAGTAACCTTGGTAACTTTAAGATGGATGGACTTTTTTTTTAATTCGCATTTATATGCTGCCCTTCTGTGGAGACTCAGGGCGGCTTACAAACTTTGGAGCACAACCCAATGCGCTCAGCAATAGCCTTCCTTCCATTGTATATGCCTGTTTATTACTGCTGCATTTT